>LPNX010315147.1:225534-237019 GCA_001517045.1 Pseudotsuga menziesii | reverse complement strand
TTCAGGGGACTATTTAGTCTCTCTCTATGTAAATGTTTAAGATGTCTTTTGATTCTATATGAATATCAAAGGCTGGTATTTTTTCCTCTGAAAAAAAAAGAATTAAATGTAGTTAAATAAAAAATTAAACTATTTTTAAATGGGGCTTCATTTCAAAAGGTAATGTTTTAAGTTAATAAAGGTTTTTATGAAAGGTTAACGAACTTCATTTCAAAAGGTATATGAAGCAAATGACGGCGAAAGGTTAACCTTGATACTTTGATTGTTTATATTTTGAGCTGCGTTATGAAAAATAGAAGTTGTGAAAGGGTTTTTGTTTCAAAGTTTGCTGGCTAGATGCCCTAAGTGCACGTGTTTCTCAAAATAGCATAAAAAAGTAGTGTGGCAGTAGACACGGTGATGTTAGTGGTTTCTTTTAACACATTATTAAAAGGAGGCCTGTGATATTCTTGATACATCATTAATTAGTTTATTGTTTTTTAAAGAAAAAAGGGTTTATCAAATAGGTATTAAAGTATTATTGGGACAATATTCTTGTATGGTTTGAAAACTCTAACAAAAGATATACAAATGTTGAAGGTTGTATGTGTCAAGCTCCAATGGTGGGTTGAAGCTTAGGAAACGTTCAACAGTATTCAAAGAAAAAAGAAGTCGAGTTCATACAAAGGGGGAGAAGACCTTATATACCTTCATGTTGATTAAGCGCTTAGTAGTCGTGCCAAAATCATTTAACATATAAAGGAAATACGGGGAAGAAAAGAAGACTTTCACATGGCAAGAAAAACTGTAATATTGCATTTATAAATGCAGAAGTTGTTGTATTTATAGTTGCATAAATACTTGAAGCTTTGTTGTAGGAGAAGTTATGACTGACACTTTTTATTTGTCACCACCTTTTTTCATTGGTAAGAACTATGATATTTGGTTCATTAAGATTGGATTTTTATTACATTTAGACGATTTATGGGATATTGTGTTGAATGGGTTTGAAGAACTTGTCCATTATGCTGCTTATAAGGTCATGTCTCAAGATCAGAAGGATTAGCGTATAGTAAGCCAAAAGGATGATGCAACAACATTGTCTCTTACTCAACAAGTCATGAATGAGAAGCTATTTTCAAAGATTGCAGCAACAACAAGCTTCAAAGAATCTTGCGGTATTTTAGAATCTATATCTACTCTATTGGGAATGAGGACTGGGAGTGGAGCGAAAAGAAAAATTTCCAAAAGCTCTCGGTTCGAGAGCGTTTTTTTATATAGTATATATTTTGATGGATTTATATGTAAAAAACATCTAGGAACTTGAATTAGCTATAGAAAACATGTATTAAATCATATAACATCAATCATCTAACTTAGTGATAACTTATAGTGTTGTCATCAAATGGTCAACCATAACAACTTTATTGGACCTTGGCAAAGAAGGGAGGTACCATAAAATTGTCATCAAATTATTAACCTAGTATGAAGCAGTGTTCCACGAGGATGCACCTCCCAGGGTCGGGCGCTCGCCCCCAGTGTTTCCCACACCTCGAGAGTTGGGACAGTGCATGCGAAACATTTCCTTGCGCCCCCTTTTTTGGGAAACTTGGGGAAACACAACTCTTGAAGTTTCCTTGATTGGGGGGCTTCTACATGCCCCCTCCCGAAAATGGGGGGCTCCATTCAGAACTGTGAACGTTGTGTTATTTGGACAAGCCCGTGGACACTATGTAGTGTGGGTAGCCGTGGAGTTTGGAGTTTTGGACAAACCCATGAGCATCTTTCTCTGTGGAGTTTGGACATGCCCGTGAGCATCTTTCTCTAGCTCATGAGCAATGTGACCTGTGAGCACTGGCTCGTGGACAACATATGGGTGTGTGCAAGAAGTTGAGGGACCTTTTAGATGCAATCCGAGTTTTCAAAAACAAGATCACGTTACCAAAAAATACATCAACCCGAGCCTGACATAGCACTTGGTATGTTCAACCCGAGCCTGACATGTCATGGGACATGTAGGATAGGAAGCCATATCGCGTACGCGTTATATAACTACAAAACGCGCTCGCGATATGTAGTTATAAAACGCGTACGCGTTTTGTAAATCATAAAAAAAATTAAATACATTTCAAATTTTTTCAATTTTTAATCTACAATTTCTAGTAATTATATATTTGTATAGTCTAATAAATCAAACTTGTTATTTGTTAACTCAATTTATTTTATATATTAAATTATATATTTATATAGTTTAATAAATCAAATTTATTATTTTGTTTACTAAATTTTTTTTTATATTACATAAAAATTTAAACTTAAATCTCAATTTATTTATAAACATTTATTTATTTATATATTTTCTAATTAAATTATACTTAACATGTTATAATAAATGGATCAACCATTACATCATAAAACCCCACTCAACAATAAGCTAATCCAAATAAAGTTGTTTTAGTTTAAAATTTTTTATGGATGGATAATTGATAATGATTAAAGAATAATAAAAAGGAAATGGACCTATAAGTTACATTTCAAAGGAAATTTTTTCAAATATTTATTTACAATAAAGTGCAATTTTTTTAATTATTCTAAATGTTTTTGATGTTGATGGTGATGATGAATGATGATGATGATGATGACGATGATGAAGGTGATGATGATGATGAGGCATGATGTTGATGATGATGAGGATGATGATGATGATGATGTTCATGATGTTGATGATGATGAGGATGATGATGATGATGATGATCATGTTGATGATGATGATGATGATGTTCACGATGTTGATGGGCATGATGAATGATGATGAGGATGATGATGATGTTCATGATGTTCATGATGAGGATGATGATGATGATATTGATGGTGATGAGGATGAGGATGATGATGAGGAGGAGGATGATGATGATGATGATGATGTTCATGATGTTGACGGTGATGATGATGACAAGGATGATGATGATGATGATGATGTTCATGGTGATGATGATGATGAAGGTGATGATGATGATGATGATGATGTTCATGATGTTGACGGTGATGATGATGATGATGAAGGTGATGATGATGATGAGGATGATGATGATGATGTTCATGATGTTGATGGTGGTGATGATGATGTTCATGATGTTCATGATGATGATGATGAGGATGATGAGGGTGATGATGATGATGTTCATGATGTTGATGGTGATGATGATGATGAAGATGATGTTCATGATGTTGATGATGATGAGGATGATGATGATGATGTTGATGGTGATGATGATGATCATGTTGATGATGGTGATGATGATGATGATGATGAAGGTGATGATGATGATGATTATGAGGATGATGTTGTTGGAGATGATGATGATGAGGATGATGGTGATGGTGATGATTATGATAAGGATGATGATGATGATGAGGATGATGGTGATGATGATGATAAGGATGATGATGATGGTGATGATTATGATAAGGATGATGACGATGATGATGTTCATGATGTTGATGATGATGAACATGGCGATGGTGATGATGATGTTCATGATGTTGATGGTGATGATGATGATGATGATGATGAAGTTGAAGATGATGGTGATGATGATGGTGAAGATGATGATGATGTTGATGATGATGATGATGATGAAGGTGATGATGATGATGATGAGGATGAGAATGACGATTAGGATGATGATGATGATGTTCATGATGTTGACAGTGATGATGATGATGAGGATGATGATGATGATGTTCATGATGTTGATGGTGATGATGATGATCATGTTGATGATGATGATGAAGGTGATGATGATGATGAGGATGAGGATGACGATCAGGATGATGATGATGATGTTCATGATGTTGACGGTGATGATGATGATGAGGATGATGATGATGATGTTCATGATGTTGATGGTGATGATGATGATGAGGATGATGAGGATGAGGATGATGATGATGATGTTCACAATGTTGATGGTGATGATGAATGATGATGATGATGATGACGATGATGAAGGTGATGATGATGATGAGGATGATGATGATGATGTTGATGGTGATGATGATGATGAGGATGATGATGATGTTGATGATGTTGATGATGAGGATGATGGTGATGATGAATGATGATGATGAAGGTGATGAGGATGATGATGATGATGTTCATGATGTTGATGGTGATGATGATGATGATGATGATGTTCATGATGATGATGATGAGGATGAGGATGATGATGTTGATGGTGTTGATGGTGATCATGTTGATGATGGTGATGATGATGATGAGGATGAGGATGATGCTGCTGCTGCTGATGATGATGATGTTCATGATGTTGATGGTGATGATGATGATGATGATGATGATGGCAATGATGGCAATGGTGATGATGATGATGATGAAGGTGATGATGATGATGATTATGATGATGGTGATGATGAAGGTGATGAAGATGATGATGATGAAGAAGATGAAGATGATGTTGATGGGGATGATGAGGATGAGGATGAGGATGATGATGTTCATGATGTTGTTGGAGATGATGAGGATGAGGATGATGATGATGATGATGATGATGAGGATGATGATGATGATGTTCATTATGGTGATGATGATGGTGATGATGATGATCATGTTGTTGATGATGATGATGAGGATGATGATAATGATGTTCATGATGTTGACGGTGATGATGATGATGAAGGTGATGATGATGATGATGATGATGATGTTCATGATGTTGATGGTGATGATGATGGTGATGGTGATGATGATGATCATGTTGATTATGATGATGATGATGATGAGGATGAGGATGACGATGATGATGTTCATGATGTTGACGGTGATGAGGATGATGAAGGTGATGATGATGATGAGGATGATGATGATGATGTTGATGGTGTTGATGGTGATGAGGATGATGATGATGTTCATGATGTTCATGATGTTGATGATGAGGATGATGATGATGATGTTCACAATGTTGATGGTGATGATGAATGATGAGGATGATGAAGGTGATGATGATGATGAGGATGATGATGATGATGTTCATGATGTTGATGGTGATGATGATGATGAGGATGATGATGATGTTAATGATGTTCATGATGAGGATGATGATGATGATGTTGATGGTGATGATGATGAGAATGATGGTGATGATGGTGATGATGAATGATGATGATGATGATGAGGATGATGAAGGTGATGATGATGATGAGGATGTTCATGATGTTGATGGTGATGATGATGATGATGTTCATGATGTTCATGATGATCATGTTGATGATGGTGATGATGATGATGAGGATGAGGATGATGATGATGATTATGAGGATGATGTTCATGATGATGATGTTCATGATGTTGATGGTGATGATGATGATGATGATGAAGGTGATGATGATGATGATTATGACGATGGTGATGATGAAGATGATGATGATGAAGAAGATGAAGATGATGTTGATGGTGATGGTGAGGATGAGGATGAGGATGAGGATGTTCATGATGTTGTTGGAGATGATGATGATGAGGATGATGATGATGATGATGATGAAGGTGATGATGATGATGATGATGATGATGATGTTCATTATGGTGATGGTGATGGTGATGATGATGATGATGATGATGATTTTGATGGTGATGATGATGAGGATGATGATAAAGATGATGATGATGATGTTGATGATGTTGATGGTGATGATGATTATGGCAATGATGGCAATGGTGATCATGATGATGATGACGATGGTGATGATGAAGGCGATGATGGTGATGAAGATGATGGTGATGATGATGATGATGATGATGATGTTCATGATGTTGATGGTGATGATTATGATAAAGATGATGAAGGTGATGATGATGACAATGACGACGATGGTGATGATGATGATGATGATGATGGCAATGATGGCAATGGTGATGATGATGATGACGATGGTGATGGTGAAGGTGATGATGGTGAAGATGAGGATGATGAAGATGAACATGATGAAGATGATAATGATGCTCATGGCGATGTTGATGATGATGATGATGGTGATGATGATGTTGATGATGAGGAAGGTGATGATGATGAGGAGGAGGAGGATGAAGATGATGACAACGATGGTGATGACGATGATGTTCATGATGATGATGATGACAATGGTGATGATGATGTTCATGATGGTGATGGTGATGATGATGATCATGTTGATGATGATGACGATGGTGATGATGAAGCTGAAGATGAGGATGAGGATGAGGATGATGATGATGAGGATGATGATAATGATGATGGCGATGGGGATGATGATGATGATGAGGAAGGTGATGATGATGATGATGATGAAGATGATGATGAAGATGAACATGATGAAGATGATAATGATGATCATGGCGATGTTGATGATGATGATGATGGTGATGATGATGTTGATGATGATGATGATGGTGATGATGATGTTGATGATGAGGAAGGTGATGATGATGAGGAGGATGATGATGATGATGACAATGATGGTGATGACGATCATGTTCATGATGATGATGATGACGATGGTGATGATGATGTTCATGATGTTGATGGTGATGATGATGATCATGTTGATGATGATGATGATGACGACGATGGTGATGATGAAGTTGAAGATGAGGATGAGGATGAGGATGATGATGATGAGGATGATGATAATGATGATGGTGATGGGGATGATGATGATGATGAGGAAGGTGATGATGATGATGATGATGAAGATGATTATGAAGATAATGAAGATGATGATCATGTTGATGATGATGATGATGATGACAATGGTGATGAGGATGAAGATGATGAGGAAGGTGATGATGATGTTCATGATGTTGATGGTGATGATGATGATCATGAAGTTGAAGATGATGATCATGTTAATGATGATGATGATCATGAAGTTGAAGATGATGAAGATGAAGATGAACGCTATTTTTGGTTTTACAAAACGCGCACGCGATTTGTCTGCACATAACGCGCACGCGTTTTGTTTCTATATAACGCGCACGCGTTTTGTTCAGTTAAATCGTGCTCGCGTATTGTTTAAATTCAAAAATTTATTCCCTCCAAATGATAAGGCCGAGCTTCCACCCATGCTTTCGTGGAATTCCTATGCCTATGTGTCTGCTTTGTACTTTGCTTCGGATTCAACATGCCTGTGCCTTGGAGTATGATCAACCATGGCTAATTCAACATTATATCCAAATTTTCAATATGCTCGTGTTTAGCGGTTCGTCTGATTATGCTGCACACCTCCATTTTTTATGAGATTTTAGAAACAGATATGGTTTTTTTTGCAGATTCTAAATATGTAAATTTTAACAAGAATACATAATTTTTTCTATTTTTTTCTTATTTATCTTCTGTCATCACTCCTCAACTCAAAAAACACACTGGTAGTGTTTCGTCCATATCTCTTTCATTTCTCAACCATTTAAAAAAAAATTGTATGGTGCACTAAAGAACACCAATCTCTACATGTTATAAAAAACCCATTTCCAAATAATTGCATTAAGACATTCAAACGCTGCACCCACAAATGATGTATCGTTTTCGAGGTTTGATCTCTTAGATAATTAAAAAAAAATTTAAAAATATTATTTTTATTATTGGAAAAATAGTCGCGCACTAGTCCTATATGTTCTCTATATGTATACCGGTTTTCGTAAGTTTATTCCATCATTTAGACACTCAGACGCTGCACCCACAAAAACATATACCTTATAATTTGTCACAAAAATAAAAAGTGCCCGTTAAAATTTATCTAACTTTAGATAGTTAACAGCATTTTCAATAGAAAAAAAATATATATTTGGAAAGGTCATTCAATTTCCTACATTTCTTGTTTTTTACTGATCGCAAGATTCATTGTGTAAGTGTCTCAAAATATCCATGTAAGTTGATGGATGTCTGTTTTTTCAGTTTTGTATTGCATCTAACGCGCCAAAAGAGACCCTCAACTTCTTGCACACACCCATATTTCTCTGGCCCGTGGACAACCGTTTGACCATGGACAGTTGTTTGAGTGTGGCCCGTGAGCATTGTGAGCACTATTGAGTCGTTTTTAGTGTGCATCCGTGGAGTCGTTTCATTTGTCAAGTTTGGAGTTTAGAACCTAGGAAGTTTTCCATTTAAATTTTAGACTATGCAATGTGCAGGGTGGGCTTAGTCTTTACTATTAAATATTTTGAATTTTCATATGTTCATATGTAGGGATTAATAAGAATTGATATGTTCATATGTAGGGATTTCATATCTTTTTATTTTTCAATCATTTTAGAGATGAACCCCCTATGTTAAGGACACAGAGGCCCCCCCCCTACTCCCTCGCCTCCAAAAATACCCCAAAATTTGGGGGTGTCTCTACACTTCCCTAATGTGCGTTTCCCTGCTCCTGCGCTCCCGAGTCCCAGAAACTTGGTGGAACACTAGTATTAAGAGCTTTTAGTATAGGAGAGGTAGGGAATGCCTTGAGAGTGTTCCGAGAGCGAGCTTTCGAAGGGAGCGAGAAGGTAGCGAGATTTGGGAGCAGGAGCGAAGGGGAGGGCGCTACCACGTAACAAAGATCCATATATAATGTACGGGGGAGCAACACCAATCAACATCAAGTTGAGTCAAAGAGTGTTGGCAGTTAGATTGTTGATTATGATCAAGTTGAAGAACTCCCTACTAAAGTAGACGAGAAGATTGAAGAATTTGACAAAGTTGAAGAAGACTCTATGTGCAAAGTAGAGCATGGTGAATCCCACTGTGTTGATACACGTGTGGATGATGAAGTTGTTGATGAAGAAATTGAATTTGCAGTTGATGAAGCCCATTGTGCAAATGCATAGGTGGATGACGAAGACTAAGATGATAATGAAGTTAATGATGAAGCAAGGGATGATACAACTGAGGAAAATGCAACCATAGAAGTTGAATGTGACATTAGGGGAATTTTGAGGTAAAAAATGAGCCTCAAAACAAAAAATGTGCCAATCACATTCTAGAGGATGACATCATCTATAATAGTTGAGGTGGCATTGGTTGAGTTAAGGATGCTTATTTGTCAAATTGTAAATAGTGAGTGAAAACCCATAGTTAACTATATCAATGTTGTAAATAAAGTACTCATTATGAAAATAGTATTCATAAATTAATTTTGAATATAATATAGATGTACTAAAGCACTAAGCATTTAGAAAAGAAAGTACTATTTATATTTCAATATAAAATAAATTACAAATACCAGTAAAGTGTGTATTTAAAACTAAAATTATGTAATTACTTTTTCAATATTTAAAATATATATGTCACATCATAATTTAAAATCAAAATCATTTAACATCTTATAATACAAACAATTGGATGATTAATAGTTTTTGTTTTTTAAATACTTACTATATATAATAATCTATTATAATTATTATTTAAATATAAAAAATATATTTATTTATTTTTTAAATAAAATATTATATTATAATAAATTACTATATATATTCTCATCCGGTTGAATTTTAATATTAATACCATTTTTTTTTTAAATTTAGGTATTATTCAAGGTTCATATTTTACTATCAACTTTTAACCTTTGAAACACCTACATCTATACCAACATAAATTAGACACGTACATTTAAATTACAAAACCAAATACACACATAAAACCTTAATGTAGCAATTTGAATGAACTATTATATCATAATAAGATATTATATTATTAAAATTTTTATTACATATAATAATAATGTTTATTACATATAATCTCATTTGCTTAATATTAACTCAACTTTTTCGTGATAGAAATTTATGTACTATTCCTTCATTCCAATATTAACATTTTTTTTTTTAAATTTATTTAATGATGTTATTAGTTATTACATTAAAAAACGATATGTGATATACATAATATATATTTATATTTTAATATATATATATATATGAAATGGTAATTTACTCATTTAAATTTAACTTTATGTTTAAAATTCAAAATTATAAATATATGGTTTAAAAACATATTTTGAATATTGAAAAAGTAACTTATGTTTCAAATTTCAAAATTAATATATTTTATTTTATGAGTACATTATTTTTTAAGTATATTCATCATATTATATTCAAAAGAAATTTATGTACTTAAAAGTACTTTACTTTTAGTCATATCAAAGATGATTTTGTATTGGTTTTATTTTAGACATTTTTTCAATTTAACTTAACCATGGTTGCATTGGTTATAGTGTACCTTCCCCACAAAATGCCTAACTCATAATATTTTATTATATCTCTTATGAGGCTCATTTTAGACTTCAAAATTCCCCTAATGAGCAGTCGAAATTACAAGAGCATAAGAGGCAAATGAAAAAGACAAAGAAGATATGGCCAAGTCTGGAAGATAGATTGAAAGACCAGTCTATGATGAAGATGAGCTCCAAGAAGAGGAATTTACAAAGATCAACATACTAGGTGAAGTTGATGAAACAATGAGGAATGGAGAAGCGATAGATTATGATAAAGATTGTATGATGAGTACTATAGTTAGTAGAGAAGAAGATATAGAGGTAGCTATGGATGTTTCTAATAATGCAAACAAGGTTGATGTGTTTGAGGATCTTGAAGAGATTTGTTCGAGTTTTGATACTGAAGTAGGTGAAAGTACATATGAGAAGCAGGGAGCAATGACGGTTGCATGTGCATCAACACAAGTTGAAAAAGGTTACAAGTATTGCAATAAGAAAAGAAGAAGATATGGAGACAACTATGGATGTCATTGATGATGCGAACAAGGTTGATGTGGTTGAGGATCTTGAAGAGATCTGTTTGAGGTTTGATGCTAAGACATGTGAAAGTATAGATGAGAAGAAGGGTACAATGAAGGTTGCATGTGCAACAACACAAGTTGAAAAAGATGATGAGTATTGTAATAAGCAGAGAAGAAGACACAGAGGATACTGTGGATGTTGTTGATGATGAAACCAAGGTTGATGTGGTTGAGGATCCTGAAGAGATATATTCGAGGTTTGATGCTGAAGCAGATGAAAGTACACATGAGAAGAAGGGAACAATGAAGTTGCATGTGCAACAATACAAGTTGAAAAAGATGTCGAGATGTTAAAAGAGAATTCTATTTTATTTGACTTTTTAGTTGTTTAAATTAGAGAATTTTTAAAGTAAAAAATGGGCCTCAAAACAAAGAAAATGTACTTTAAAAATCAACCAATCACATTTTAGAGGACGACTTCATCCTCCATGGTTGAGGTGGCCTTGTTGGCTTATTTATTACATTTTCAATGGTGGATTAAAACCCATAGTTAACCGTGGTTGTGCTTTGAAGTCATAAAGTAAAGTAATCATAATGAAAGTCTTGTCACACTTATAATAAAATAATATTATTGTCGTTTTCAAGTAAAGTACTGATATTAAAAGTCCTTTCTCATTTTTTCATAAAATAACATTATTTTCATTTCATACTTTGTGAAAGAAACAATACAAGTAAATATTATGTTTGTG
>LPNX010315147.1:169599-224409 GCA_001517045.1 Pseudotsuga menziesii | reverse complement strand
AGGCATCATTCTTACCATCAGCTACGTACTCCGGCACTCCTTGATTATCAGCTCCATCTGAGCTCATCCGAAGCCGTTATCAGCATTTCCGGGTTTACAGGGGCATGAGCAACTGCCTCATTAAACCTAGACGCCATCCTGCTTAGGGGTGTCAGATCTTCAGCATAATCCAGTCAATCTCTCTGGCACAGTGAGGTTATCATCCCTGCAAATCGGTGGATCCATCGGACACCTCCTTCCTTGAGGGCGTCACCTTTTTCTCTGATTAGGCGTCTTATTGCTGGAGCATTCATCGGAGGTAGGAGAGATCAGTTCCTCTCCGATCCAGATCTCAGTACTTGCAGACTTTATCTGCAGCAGTTCAGCTAGTTATCAGTGGTAAGTGTGCATTCTATCTCACAAACCCTAACCCTAATTTTTTCCTATAAAATAGGGATTTTTGCCTGGCAGTCTGTAAGCCCAGTTGTATCCGCATAATTGTTTAGAAATAGAAAATATCGGGATTCGGGATATTACAGTATGGAGTCTAAGAAATAAAAAGAGAAGAAGAGTCATCAACAACATGCAATAGAGCATCAAACCAAAGGTTTTCTAGATGTTTTTAAAGTGCTTGTAAGCCTATCTAAGACTTAGAACAATAAGCCATAATGTATTTTGAAGTAATACCTATTATTGTAAAATTGTATGTAGTCATAATTAAGGGGGAGTGTTAGAGTATGATAATTACTCCCACTATTATTTGTTGAAATAGTCAAATAGTGGTTAGTTCTTTGTGAGTCTCAAGATCGACACATGAAAAATTTGTACATTGCATCTAAACAGTTTTTTGGTATTTAGATCTTTCTAGAGAAGTCTCCTATGCATTTATATCATTTTATGAAGCAATGCAAGATGTAGAGTGTTGTGGTGTGCAATTTCTTTGTGCCCCTACTTTGATTTTAACACACCTTTCGTTCAAGCATTTCACTTTCAAACGGGGTTTTGACCCTATTATCAAAAGAAACATTGGTTCATTTGACCTTCTCTCCATTGATAGGTCTCCTAGCCCAGTTAGATTGGTTCTCAATAACAAGGCGCATCATCTTTGAGGCTCTCTTGGTTTTGTCCTCTATGTGTCCCCCTTGGAATGCCAACCGTCAACTTTTGTTCTCTAATTTTACTCCTTTCTTGTTGTTGTTGTATGCTTCACATTGTGTGTTAGAAAGTGGCAACAAGGTCTTTTATCATTTGCATGTCCCCTTACTTGATAGAAGACATAAAATAGGAAGCCAGATTGATCATTGCTTTTATATCCAAAGTTTATACTTAGGAAAAGTGCATTATGTGATCAAACTTTAATTCGACTTAATGGAGGCACTTTTATAAAGTTCAAGTGAAAAATAATTTAAGTGATGGCTAATCTAATCTTGCCCATTGATCTCACCGAGGATCACATCCATTGATCCATAGTGAGAGTTAGGAAAAGTTTATACTTAGGAAAAGTGCATTATGTGATCAAACTTTAATTCGACTTAATGGAGGCACTTTTATAAAGTTCAAGTGAAAAATAATTTAAGTGATGGCTAATCTAATCTTGCCCATTGATCTCACCGAGGATCACATCCATTGATCCATAGTGAGAGTTAGGGTTATCGCTTGGCCATTGAGTTAAAAGGAGATTGATTTGGTGGAGAGGACACACAACACAGTTGCTTTGACACAATCATTGTCAAAGAGAGATTTCTTGCTCATAGCTTTTAGCCAGAGAGAGAGAGAAAGTTAGCAAAAGAATTTTGTAGAGAGTGAGGCTGAAGGACATTTTTCGGAGATTGACCAAGCAGCTTAGGAAAATCGCAGAGGGGTCGTACAGGCAGACGCAAGAGGCCATACAATCTTACGCAGGGGCCATACACTGTTGACGTAGGCGGTTGTACACGCTAACAAAGGGGTTGTACGCTGATGCAGATGGTGGTACACACTAACGCAGGGCCATACACGCTCACGCAGGGCTGACGCAGGGGTGTACAATCTTGTTGGGGTTTTTCAGTGAGTTTCGGTTGTACGATTTTGCCAGGTTGGGTAAAATCGATTTCTGGATTGTATTGTTCTATATCTTGCTAATAAAATATATTCTCAGAATGCTGCACTGGTTTTCCCATCTTGGGTTTTTCCGAGGGTTTTCATACCCAAATATATTGGTGTCTCTATTGAGGTGATTGTTGTTCTATTTTTCTTAGTACTTATTTTCTACTGCAATATTTGTGAAGAAACTCATTGTGTGGTTATCAGTAATAAAAATAAAAATAAAATTATATACTGGGTAACTCAAGATTGGGTTTTAAGGAAATTTATAGTAATACATGTTGTTTAGTCTTTAGTCTCCAGATTAGGTCTACCTCAATGGGTAATGGACCTAACTAGGTAAATGATCACTTTACTGGGAGATAGACAAGCAAGTAAACACCTCAGAAGTTGGAGTGTACCCTCGCTCAGAACTTGGATCGTATACTTTAGGACTTGGAGTTGCTGGCGGATCTACCTTGAATTGCTGGTTGGCGGTAGGTGTACTATATTCTTTGCCCACTACACTGCTTTTTCACAATTTGGCTCCACCAAAATTCAGCCTCAACCCTACAAGCTTTGAGTGGCTCTTCACTGTAATCTCCTCTTAACCGTAGTATGTCCCCACAACAGAATTTCATGAAAGCGCTGAGCTGGCGGCAGCTCAGTCGTAACAAGTTTGACACAACTTTGACCATGGCAACTCTCTTCATGAGTAATTTCCTCATCTCTGATAGCGCCCATGACTTTGTTCGTTGTCTGGGACTCCCAAAAAGACAAGGTAGGGCTCTAAAACAAAGAATAAAAACGTCGATGAAAATGATAAGAAGTTGCTCATCTTACCTTATATCAAAGGAACTTCTGATAAAGTAACAAAGATTCTAAGAAGAAGAAGCATTAAAGTGATCTTCACTATTCCAAACTCATTAGAAGGATGGTTGAAATTTGCAAAGGAGTATATTCCATTCCATATTCCTCTGGTAAAGTATATATTGGCAAGATTGGTACTCATACGGAGGGTTATTATCCCCCCGTATGAGTACATGTTTGTCTTTTATGAGAGATTACCTCGGGAATTTGTTTGTTTGCAAATCTTTGGTTCTGAGCCATGCCTGTTGAGCGGGAGCATTGAGCTGGCCTTGCAATTAAGTTAAAAACTTACAACTACAGAATACTGATACATCATAAAATGATACAATTAAGTTAAAAACTTACAACTAGTAACTACATCAATCATTCAATGATGAATCTTGATCAAGCACACAAGAATAATAGAAGTTTAGAACCATAAATTGCAGATTTTTCATCAAGTTCAAAATCATATTTTTTTTACATAAATATCGAGAGAATGCCACCGGAAAATACAAAATAGAGTAGATACAAAATAGGGAAGAATCCCATAGTTGGTTAGTGGTACTGGCCACTGCCAATAATTCTCCTTGATGGCAAAATCACCATCAATATCATTGCTCTCTCCTCCATCCTCCTCCTCCTCCTCCTCCTCTGTACCCAACCATCCTACTCCTCCATCCATCCTCTTCCTCCTTTGTACCCAATCCATCCTACTCTACTTTTTTGAAGAGGACACATGTCCTAAAACACAGGACATGTTAGGGCACGTGACCAAAATGTGTCTTGTGTTTTAGGACACGTTGAAACTCGTGTTTGACATGTGTCAACTGTGTCACGTGCCCGACAAGTTGGACATGGACATGGAGGCCGATATGGCCGTGTGATGTTTCATAGTTTGTAACTTATTTAACATATAATGAATCTCTCCTAACTTGTAACAAAAAGAAAAGTGATGTCTTAAGTCATATTTTACTTAGGTTTTCTTTTTCTAATAACAATAATGGATATCATTGCATTAAAAAAATGTAGCTTGGTCGATCAACATTGGAATACAAACATAGAGAGAGGTAGCCACAACTTGTATGAAAATTACCAAATCCTCATACTAAATACCTTATGACTACATAGCCAATTTCTAAACTCACTAACATGGTAGGTATATTGTCAAACAAATTGTCTCAAAATTGGCAAAACTCTACAATACATTCCAAACAAAGAGAAAAACTAGAATCTTGACCCATGAAGAGCGTTTTCTATCTCTTGGAACTCCTTAACAAACTCCTCCTCACACATTTCCATGCTTGGGTGATTATTAGGAGCTCCATCCTCAAATGCTTCAAGCTTCAAGAAGAAAGAGCATTGGACCACCTTTTCCTCAACCTTGAGTCGTAGAGAGCCATGCGAAGACGATTTACCAATTGAACTAGAAATTGAAGGACTAAGGGCATAAGTAACCTCCGAAGGGAGGTTTAGAACACTCACAATATGAACAACCAAAGAGACTATTGACTCCATTGTCAACTTCAATTCCAAATACCCATTCTTTTGTATCTTCATGAAAGATTTGAGATCTTTTTCCATTTCTTGAAAATTCCTCAGCTAAGCCATAGTCTCCATAGCATACCTATCTCGTTCTGAACTTCCACCAACAAATTTCCTTCCAACATCTCATGCCTTCAGCTCCAATGAAGGGTCTAATTGACCACTCCTTTCTAAGCCTATGAAACATTTAGCTTGGACCTCTTCGTTTGTTGGTTAAAGTCATTCAATTCAGGATTATAGGCTCATTCTTGCATTGTTCCATTGAGACTTTGTGATGAATAAGCCCTAGACCAAAAGTTGATTCCACCGGGTTCCAACACCCTTCCATAGAGCAACAATCCACACCCTTGCCTTAATGCCACTAGGCTCTAGACTTGAATAGGGGTCAATAGNATTCCAAATTAACTAGAATAATATGATCACATCCTTAATGCTCTTCATAATCATGAACATCGACAACTTGGTCCATCAAAATGGGGGGGGGGAGGGATGTGTTCAACAAAATCCTTGTCCTTTCAAGCCTGCATGTCTAGACACTTATGTGCCACTACCATCACACACTTAATGAGAGTTAATATCACGAAAGTGTTGATTTTCTAGAGCCCAGATCTGATTTAATGTCACTAATAATTTACGTGTAATTATTAACAGAAAATACATTGAGCTCTCAACAAATCACAGTGGCAATACTCAGAATCATTCACTCATTTGACATAGATTTACCCTGGAAAACCCCAACTGGGGAAAAACTAGCAACAAATGATTTTTATTAACTATAAAATTCATGATTCCCCATCCTAGGATAATGGCCCTCCCGAGGAATATACAAAACAACAAGTAGCCTAGCCTCTCACTCCTAGTTGCTACTTCCTTTGTTTCCCTTTTTGCTTCGTTCCTTTGCCCCTGCCCTCACACTTGGATGGAAGTCCTTCTCCACCCACTCAATGAGATCTCACTCAGTTTGTGTGACTATCATACCTTCCTCTCACCTAGGCTGCCTTTTATAACTTTGCAATATGCAAATACCTTGGGCCAATACCATGGTCTGCCAAAATTCTATGGGCCCTCCAATTTACTTAAAGTAATAACAAAAGAACATTCACTTTAATAACTCACTTAATTAAAATGAAACTCCTAAGTTTGGGAGCTTTCTTGCATGCCAGACACTTGGCCTACGCAAAAGTACATGTCCGATGCTACACAAATTAATAGGGAGGGGCATAGGATGAGGTGCCTCCCCTTTATTCTCATAAGTCCTTCACCCAATTGCACTTCTATATTGGCAAGGCAATAGATCTCTATATTATGAGCTTGCAACACCTGAAAGGAGGAGATTGTTTCAATTTTTTTGGTTATTTCTAGTGTTCTTCGAGCCAAGTGGTTGAAGAAAGGATTCTGAGGAGTAGATTGTTGAAGGAGGGACCTTATGATGGTAGAGGAATCTCCAACAAGTTAATGACTGCAACATGCATCACCCTATGCCCCTTTAACAATTACAATCTTTTTTAACGCAGCCAATGTTTCGGTTTCATCATTAATGGTATTGCCCAAAACCCCAATCAAAGTCTATTTCAACATTTCCTCCCAAATGAAAAAGAATCCATCTTGCACCTGTCAGCCCTTTAGTTTACTTAACAATGCATTGTATTAGTATTTTATATTTTATAATTCCCATTCTATAAGATAATTATAAATCTCACTCAACACCTGACCGACCACCAACCACAACATCTTCCTCCATCAACCACAATTATATATATTATGGACTCAAAAATGTAATCATATGCAGCCTTGCATTAGCTTTCTGTTTTATATGTGTATACCAGTTATTGCATTGTTGTTAATGTGCTCATACCAAATGTAATAAAAAAGAGTCTATATTAAAGAAACTTGAAACCTTCTTCAACAATAATAAATGTATAGATATAGGCCATTTCAAAACACCTGTACATTACTTTAGTCATCTAAATAACTTAAATTGTTTCTTTGAAATCCATTACATTTGTCCAAGCATACTGAAATGTGCCAATGTTTCTTATTTAAAATCTATGAAACCTATAGATGGTAGTATTATGGTATTATTTAACATCTATGTTTCTTATTTAACATTTATGAAACCTATATGGTATCTACTATCTATGAAACCTTCTTCAACAATAATAAATGTATAGATATAGGCCATTTCAAAAGCACCTGTACATTACTTTAGTCATCTAAATAGCTTAAATTGTTTCTTTGAAATCCATTACATTTGTCCAAGCATACTGAAATGTGTGCGAATGTTTCTTATTTAACATCTATGAAACCTATATGGTATTATGCCAGTTTTATCAAGCACAAATCCCTCTCCTCTCCGTAGCATCCTCTTTTAAGATGAGCATCCCTATAGTGAAAGGTGGAAATGATTAGACTTTGGTTTCATTTTTTGCTCTCAGAATAATATTTGGTACTCTTGTACCTATATTCAAATTAAATAGATACATGATTCTCGAGCATGCTGATTATGACTTGTGAGTAGAGTTTCAGTGGTCTTTTTTCTCACGATTCGTATGCTACTTAGTCTCCTCCAATACTTTGCTGATGACATTCTTGGTTTCTTTATACAAGAGAATGTCATCTAAGGATCTTTGGGCCTTTAAAATCAACTCTGGTAATTTCAACATGTATCATGCGTTTCAGTGCTTAGGACACTGCCATAGAGATTTTATGGACATTGATATATCATGATGCAACAAGCATGATCTTCTCTAATCCAAGAATATTGCTCCATTATTTGAGGTCTCACCCAATCACATTCTATAAAAGATACCGACTTTCTCTGTGTAGTTCTATAATGATAAATTCTCCATTGCTGCAGATAAATTAGACCCTCTTACTTTCCAACCAATCTTTACTCTTTAGACTTGTGATAGACCTACTCCACAAGTGTTGGTGATATTTTCTCCACTTGTATGTCAATAGGCGTGAACTTGGTTTCCTAAAAAGTGTCTCTCTATTTTCTGTGTTCTATTTGATGAATAATAGCTTGATGAATAAGTGTCACTGTTTCTTTTGCTTCGTGAGTGTGGTTAATATAGAGCTTGTTGAAATAATCATTATAATAAACAATGAACTTGGTTTCCTAAAAAGTGTCTCTATTTTTCTGTGTCCTATTTGATGAATAATAGCTTGATGAATAAGTGTCACTGTTTCTTTTGTTTAGTGAGTGTGGTTAATATAGAGCTTGTTGAAATAATCATTATAATAAACAATGGTATATATCTGTTAAAATATGTCGAACTGTGGCCATGCTTCAAGAATGATTACACTTATATTATGAATTTCTTTAACCAAGAAAGCTCCGGACAATGTAATTTGAACAAATCTATTAAAGTTCCTAATGAAAGTTCTCGATAGAGGTCACGTGATTATACTTAAGTAAAAGATCGCTCCTACTAGAAATTTATTTGGTATCATATTGTTTCCCTAATTTTTACATTGTAGGAACGTTTAAACATCTTTTCTCTTTACCTGGTCAATTTTTGAGTTAAGATTTATTGATTCTTTGTGACCTTTAGAGGTTGTGTTGTGTTTTTTGTGTTGTTATTTTGACTTTTCTTCATTCACTTTATTTTGCAGGAATTTGAAATTCTCCCCAAATTGGTAAGGATTCAACCCTTTGTTGAAAAGTCAAAGCTACAAAGTGCAAGATCAGTTGAAGATGCCCTAAAGCTTGTTACGAAGTCCCTTGAGGTCCAAGCCATAAGTTAGATCGTATTTAGATGAACAATGCCTATTATTCATTTACTTCATAGTTAGTGTGTAATAATTAACCCAGCACCTTTTTGGTGGTTCACATTGATAGGAAGAGTTCATGTACTTCATTGGGGGTGAATAAATTCAATATCACATCAAGCAAGTCCTTAGTTATTTGAGATGTTCAATATTATGGAGTTGAGTTAAAAATGTTTTTTTTTTAAATGAAAAAAACATTATATTCAAAATTTCATAGGTGAAATTAAAAAAATTATTTTCATGTCTTTACAACACTTACCTAAAAGACCCATGAAGGGTTGTCTAAATTACCTTTTTTCTTTAAAAAATAGTCTTATATTTAAAGAGATATTTACAAATAACACAGTAGAAAGTAGAAGGGTATATACAATGAGCCTCATAATATGACTAATATAGAAAGAAAATTAGAATAATTTGTTGGATAAGAGATTGAGAATCTTTGATTAAAATAGCACCCTTAGCTAGACGTTAATGATGGATCTCATCTTGTCATAGAGACTAAAATGTAGCCAAATGACTATGCTCATTCTAAAAAACAAACTTACACCCACTTTTTCAAAGGATAAATAAAGATGAGATCTGGTTGCAATGCCAAATGTTAGAAAAAGAAGCACGAACAAGAAAGAAACCATCTCCAAACATTATAGCACACTAATGCGACTTGCCTCGAGCAATATCTAAATATTGATCCGTTGCATGACTCTAGCACTTCACCATCTTGAGTGATGACAAACTAGACATAACCCATCAAATAGCCCACTCTTAGCCTATCAGGATTTGGATGGAATCCCTTAATAAATCACCAACCAAACAAAAACCCATACCTTATAAGAGAGATGAACAAACTATATATTATGAAGACAACACACCCCTCTGTTCCTTGCATCAGTGGAGGTCCATCTTGCAGCAAGAACCAAAGATAACAGGTGATGTTGATGAAGGATCGAATATAAACACTGAGAATCATATTGAAAAAGTGAGCGACCAACACACCATCCCCAATTTCTTGGAAAAGGCATAGGCATCCCCACATTCATCTTGATCAACTAAGACTTTGGAATTAGACTCTTTAACTCCATAATAGAAAGAAAATCAGACATAGACAACCCATACTTTTGAGCAAAAGAGTGCCAATCCTTCAAACCACAAGAAGATGATGTTGATTTTTTTAATCCTAGGCCTAGATAAGACATTTCCTTGTGATTTTCCTTGCTGAAAATTACTTTTACAACTCACTAAATAAATTAAATTGATGGAATTAATTTAATAGAGTTTTTCTAGCAAAAGGAAAATATAGGAAACAAATCAAAATACATGCGAAATTTTCTTCCCTTCAAATAAACTTTTCATTAAATAAGTTCCAAGCTTACAAAGCCTCCCTTCTTGGGAAAATGGCCTTGAGAAAATACAAAGCAAACTTGGTAAATTTCGCCCCTCATAAGACAAACTTTGCTTGCAATTTTTCTTCGAAAAACTTCAGCAAAAGCCTAAAAAAATATGCATATGTTGTTTCCCTATATGGCTTATTGTAAAGGTTGTATGGTCAGGTTGTACGGTTCAGATGATTGTAGAGATCTGTACTGTATGGTCCGTATGGTCTGATCCATATGATTGTATCGTTGCCTTTGTTGCTCAACTCTTCCTTTGTCTAACTAGTAGGCTTCTTGTTGCTTCTCTGATGACTGCTTTTCTCTCCCGACCAAAATTGGAAATAAAAGGGTTCTTCTGTCTAACTCAATGTTTGAGTTTCTCTCTTGTGAGATGTGTGTCTTCTCTTCTACCCTTGGATTCCTTGTAAACTGTTAGGACGAATCAAAACCCTAACTCCAATGGATGGCATTAGATATTCTCACTTGAGATCAATGGTTGTGATTCATTTAATTAACTTAAATCATTAATGTCCAAAACTTTCCCCAAGTTAACCGCAATTGTTTCAAAAAAAGACATCCACTTTACTAATTGACTTTAATAAAGTTAATTTCCAAAGTTCTGGAGAGGTGTTTTTGACAATTTCCATAAACAAGACACTAACTCATGGAAATACTTGTTCAAGCTACAAATGTCAACATTCCCTCTTAACGAGGAAGGTATTCTCCACCACTTGTAGCTTATCTATGAAAAATACAAACTTCCCTTTCACCAAGGGCTTGGTGGGAATGTCTACAACTTGTTCATCTGTAGGAATGTCTACAACTTGTTCATCTGTGGAAATGTACTGGAACTTAACAACTTCCTTCTGGACCTTGTCTCGGATGAAGTGATATTTGATCTCAATATGCTTGGACCTGTCATGGAACACTAAATTCTTAGAGAGTTTGATACAACTCTGATTATCGCAAGGAATCATCGTAGGCTCCAACTCTTGATCAAATAATCCTATAAGCAATTTGTGAAGCCAAAGTGCTTCACAACTCACCATATTCACTACCATGTACTCTACCTTTATTGATTTGAGTGTTACGGAAGTCTGCTTCTTTTTGAATTGAGAAATCATTGTTGAGCCCAATCTGAAACAACACCTTGAGGTGCTCTTTCGATCAACTGCACTCCCTACCCTATCTGATCCTGAATAACTGTACAACTTCATTCCATCACCTCTAATATACCTCAATCCATAATCCTCTATGCAACTCAAATATCTGAGCACATGCTTCACTGCTAACCAATGCACCTACCTTGCCTCCACCATGAACTGAATCAAGGTGTTTACAACAAAACAAATATCTAGTCTGGTGTTAAACAAATGCATAAAGGATCCTATCAATTGTCTGTATACTTTGGGATCCACCAATTCTGAATCCGAATATCAATCTTCTTTAGGTTGGTCACCATAGGTGTAGCCATCGATCTACAATCCTCCATCTTGAATCTCTTCAAAATCTCGACTATGTACTTCCCTCGACCAAGGAAGATCTCACACGATCTACATCATACCTCTTACCCTAAGAAGTAATGCATCAAGCCAATGTCCTTCATCTCAAACTCTGTGGCTAAGTCTTCCTTGTACCCTGTTATAAGCTCCTCCACACTTGTGAGAGATAAATCGTTTATGTATAACACCAAGATGAGTGATTAAGTTCCAATAAATATGAAGTACAAGTTGGGATCTGTCTCACTCTTGATGAATCCCATGCTCTGTAAATATCTACTTATCTTGGAATAACATGCCTTGGATGCTTGCTTGAGTCCATACAAGGATTTCTTATGCCTATACACATGAGGCTCTCTCCCATGTACCTTGAAGCCCCAAGGTTTCTCTATTATGCATACTTCCTCCTCAATGATCTTGGTAAGAAAGGTTGTCTTCATGTTCATCTGGAGAATCCTTCACCTCATGACTGATGCAATAGATATCACAACTCGTATGGAAACATATTTGGCGATTAGAGCAAAGGTCTTCTCATAATCCAGTCCCTCTCTCTAAGAGAACCCTTTCGCACACACTTCACATAGAACTTCTCGATGCTTCCATCCGCAACATGCTTTATTTTGAAGAGACACCTGAAAGTCACCACAAACTTCACCTCTGATCTAGGCACAATGTCCCACACATCATTCTTCATGATGGAGTTGTACTCCACCATGGCATCCCTCCAAACCTATTGGCCAAATGCTTCCTCATAACTAGAAGGATCGGAATAAATGATGCTACTCATCAATGCCATATAGTTTGGGAAATTTCTCAGAGGCCTACTCCCCCTGAATGATCTCCTGGGAGCCTCAATATGCTCCCGAGTATCAATCAATGTCTACTCAAACCATCTGGGTCTACCAACAAAACTGGAAGGAACTAGCCCCTCCTCACTTGAAGGTTGACTCCTTGAACTAGAAGTCTGTGAACTTTGTTTTCCTTTCAGAGCCTTCTACTCCTTGTCCTTTGTCATTGGTGGCAACTCATGAAAGTTCCTAAATGCCAAGTTCTCCTTGAACTTTAAATTTCGGCTCACCATGGTCTTTCGTTGTGTTGGCTTGAAGATCCTATAAGCCTTTGAGATCTCTCTATACCCCACAAACATACCCTTCTCTCATGAAGGCTCAAGCTTCGTCCTCTTCTCCTCAAGCACATGGATGTAAAATAAACACCAAAGATCCTGAGATGCTTGATCTTTGGTTTCACTCTTGTGAATTCCTCCTCAAGAGTCTTGTCCTCCAATATCCCATGAGGACTCTTGTCCTGCAAATAAATTGTTGTGTTACATGCCTCTGTCCACAGAAACATCGGTAGTCTCTAGTCATGAATCATAGCCTTTGCAGTACCAATGATGGACTGGTTGTTTGTTGGATGGAAATTTATCCTATGACTAGGGTTGAGGTCACCAACATATTGGGGTTGCAAAAGAAGACATATAAGACTTAAGTTTAACACAAAATAGACTCTTGATTATCAATTAGGATCAAAGCAAAACATATAAAGGGTTTAGGAAGAGGAACAATATGCAACTTTTTACGAAGGATGGTCCAAGATTTCCTTGAATCCTTGAGCTTTACTCCTGATCTTTAGTCCAAGTACCTACAAAACCACTCCAATACCTTCCTCAAAACATTTGGATACGAAAAGATGTTGAATTTCAAATAAAACCTAGATATAAGCTATCTAATCAAATGAGCATCAACATGTAACCAAATTTGAGACAAGAATGAACATAGCTATTAGGGGAAGGAAAGACATCATTTCTTTTATTAATTGCAGAAACAACTACAATAATACCTTCTTTCTATTCTGCCACTTCACGAAACCTTGACTCTAGATCTCCTTACTTCTCTACTCCAACACACCCAACCAATCTCCAGATTGGCTAGGGATAGGATACTACATGCACAAAGCAATAAGGGATGGAGGCATAATTTCTCCAGCGAAAAGGATCCCTCTCATGGTTCATCTCCCTTTATTTTATAGTTAAAGGAGAGAGTTTCCATCAAGAGAAGTCAGTTGTAACCGAGAAGGAAGTTTCCAAAAACACCCAAACTGCCCTAATTTCGAGATTTTTTTATATTTTTTTGGTATTTTTAAGCAACACACAAGTGGGACAAGGGAAACCTGCATGTCATATCCCCTTGGGACATAGGAAACCTACGTGTGCAAAAGGAAAATACCGGTGGGATGAGAGCAAAGGGCATTTTTGGAGAAAAAAGTCATTTTTATGGATTTTTTAGAGGTGTTTTGGGCTCCAACTGTGGTCACAAATTCTCTAATTGCTTAATATTCATTGAATAAGTTAAGGCCGCACTACTAAGTACCAAAATAAGTCTTTTCCATCCATAGTGTCCTTTTGTGTGAGCAACAATAGCTTGATGAAGTGTTGTCATGAGAGCAACATCATGCAAGTGTCGTCACAGACGAAGAAGTGTTGATTTGGGATATAACAGATGCCTCTTAATGTATGAGATCAGAAGGGAACATGATGGCCAAAATACATTATAAACAAATTGGGGTGTGGAGTCAAGAAACTTAGAAATCCAAGAATCTTAGTCTCAACTAGGTACCTGAAACAAAAAAAGGATGTTAGACAAACCTGACCCTAGGACATATATGTCCATGTACAAATGATCGCCAAAAAGATACAAAGCAGATCCAACATATGCATAATTGATGTAACTGTCATGGCCACACAAAATACAAAGTGGTGTTATGTGAAATATAAATGATTCATGGCCACAAATGAACAAAGTGAATCCATGCCCAACAATTGAGCATAGCCACAAGAACACAAGGTGTATCTATGTCAAACTGGAGATCACAGCCACAAATGAACAAAGTGGATCTATGTCTCAGTGTGTGTCATATAAGGTGTGACACAATCTTGCACAACTCAGGCAATAGAAAAATATGAGCATACTACTATTATCCCAAGGTCTTCAATCCAACTGCCTAAAGGTACAAATCCTAACCCTGTGAATTGATGAGTTGAAATTGAACATGGGAGATATCATTTTATTACCGGTCATTGATGTAAATTGTTAACAAACATGAGGGAACCTACTGATAATGAAAATGGGCCCCAACATACCTAATACAATCTAACATGTGTGAATAGATGGTCTTGAAGTTGAACACTCGAATAATCCATCGAGTATGTGACATTGATGTATTCCCACTACCCAATAACGAGGGAATCTGCCATTGATGACTACAATCCCCAAGGTACTACTGAAACTCAAGATCTCCTTCCTAGAGAAAGAGGAAGAGAAGTCAATGGGAAGCGAGCCATTGTGAGGGAGGCATTAAGGCATCCTCCATCATCTAACATGAGGAAAATCAAGGATTGATTTGATTTGAGACTGGTACAAAGTTTTGCAAAACAAAGAACTGATGACATGATGTAATGGATTAACACCAAGGAATGGATGACACACGAGGTCAAGGAAACTTCAAAATGGCCAACACATGTTATATCCTTGAACAACGAGCACAACACAATAATGACTTAGGAAACTTTGGACACAAAGGGACCAACGATACAAATCTGCAATGTAGAAGCAATTGTCAAATTCTCCATATGATTGGAAGAGTAACCAACCATAGGAGTAATAACTCTGAGATCGGGTTTTATCCTAAGGCCAAAAACTAGAACCAAATTGTTGAGAGACTCAAACTGGTGCTTTGTTTAAGTATGACATGACTTGTTGCCATTATATTAAGGGATATTTATATCTTTCCCTTTCATTTTTCTCTTTTTAAGTACCTTTTTTATTTAATGAGTTTGAAAAAGAGAGATAAGTATGCTCGATAAGACATTATCTCGTGGATTTTTGTCAAGCCCAAGGTAGTTATTGCTTGCTAGTTTTTCAATTTTAGAGTCTGAAAAACGTGAAGAAGACTCCAGGGTTTGATTTTTTTCATAAATTTAGTCTCCTAGGTTTGAAAAAGCATAAACCAATACAAAGGAGAACTCTTCTAGGAAGAAATGACAAGAGTATACATTTTTCGTAAGTAGTCCATTCGACCCGAAAAAGGGGTAAACATATACCAGACATGTGATCTTTTATATCTTTTAACAAGATTGAAAGAAACAACCAACTCAACGATCTTTTCATGTTTAGGGAGTCAGAAAACAACTTAAAAGAGACTCCAAAAGTTCCTTTTTTCATAAAGTTAGTCTCCCAAGTCTAAAAAATGGTTAAGCCAAAACACAGGATAACTCTTCTAGCCATAGTGAACTAGAGTATTCCTTTTTCGTAAATAATCCACATCTCCAAAAAAGGGCTAAACTTATACCAGGTAGATGGTCATTCAAGTCATTTAACGAGTATGATAGAAACAAGATTGCTAGACAATGTTTTCAATTTTAAGGAGTTTGAAAAGAGCTTAAAGAGGACTCTATAGATACATTTCTCGTAAAGGTTTAAACGAGCCTAGAAAAGTCAACTCGTGGCCTCCTTATGTTTTAAACAAGCTTGAAGGAGGGATGGAATAATGCTCATAATGAAAGGAAATGAGTGTTAGGGGAAAGCAGTACTAGTTCCAAGCATAAGGAATAGACCTATGCATAATGTAAGGAACATGGTCAAGATAAGTAAACTCAAAGTGTTTCTCCTCCACGGAAAGGTGTCAAGTTGCAAAGGAAAAATGATACGGGGTTTAGTGACGATGAGAACGAATATGAGGGCTTATATATAACAAGCTAAAAGTGTGAAAATTGACAGTAGGTTTATGAGTGAAAACATGGCAGATGCAAATGCAATTACAACTTAAACACAAAAATGAGAGCCTTTTAGGGAATGGCCATAAATAAGAGACAAGGAAAGACATGTGGCTTGTTCTCGAAGTAATTTTAAATCTAAGAAGGCTCCTGATCCTATGAAAAAAAATCAACATGGGCACCAAAATGGCATAGGGGTACTGAGTACGATGACACATATTAGGTAGGATTTGTTGCCAGACTGGTGCTAAATGCATATAGAGATGGCTAACGCACCAATATCCAATAGGTTCGATCCTATGGTTAATTTGGGTGGCAAAAGGTTCAAATATAGCATAACAGAGGGGAGGCCTAAACCTATATTCAAGTTTTCAAATATACCTGATAGGATTGAGCAATATGTCGAAAAGGACTAGGAAGTAACCACGAATCTAGCCAAGATTCTTGTCTCCAAGAAACAACAGTACCAAGATCATCTCAAAAATATGTGAAAAGAAAGATATGATACATGTCACTTTGGTAGAAATAGATTCAACTTCGCTATCTTCAATAACATGTGTAATCAAGGCAAAGTTAACCAGTGAGGACTCTATAGTGCCAAGGCCCGAGGACCTACAATCAATAAGATCAAACTTGAAGGAAGATCAAAGCTGAAATAAGTGATGGAGTCTATAGGAGCAGACTCATCATCGTGGGAGTAAACAATTCTACAAACAAAATCAAACTCAACAGAAACACAGACTTGTAGTTCTATGGGAGAGTCAAAAGACTCAATAATAACAATGTTAAACTCAACAGACAAATCAGGGCTAGATTTGATTGCAATTAGGTCAACATCCAAAAGAGTGTCAGATTGTATCATAGACTCTAGGAAAACTCATGGAAAACTTCACCGAAGGAAGTATATCATCCCAGATAGAAAACATGTCCAAACATTCAATTTGATCAATAGGGTGCAGAGCAGCTCCAATGTACCCATTGGATGGATCACCTGGTTAATTGTTGGGACTAATTTTTTAGAAGGAAAGCTTGAATTCAAAGGCTTGTTCTCAGTAGCAATTGGACACGAGAGATATAAGGGTTGATTAGTTTGACTACACTCAACTTCAAAAGTTGAAAACTTCCAAGGGTCGTTAAAAGATTAAGTCTTACAATAAGACCCCTTAGGGACATAAGTCATGGTAACCGAAGATACTGCATGTATCAAAGACAAATCAATGTGTAGGTCAGGTGGGGGTAAGTTAAAAGTTCCCATCAAAGTAGGATGCATCCCCACACCAATATTCTCACAATCCTTCGTGGAATGGGAAACTAGAGGGATATTGGAACCATTAGTAGAGAACGATAATTGATTAATGGTGACAATCTTCTCATTATGTGGAAACTTAATGAAACAAAAGATGGAAGATACTATATCCATCATCACTTCAGTCCAACTTCTCCCTAATAACATATTGTAATCAAGGGGAGAATCAACCACCTCCACTTATATCTTGATTGTTTCCCCCCCTAGCTCTTCTAGAAGAGTTGAGATTATTCAGTGAGGCTTGAACACACAACCATCAAAATATGTCAACATCGCGGCAGGAGAAACTAGCTCAGGTGATCCAATATCCTTCCAACATGATAGAGACATCACACAAGTAGAGGAACCCTCATCAACAACAATACGATGTATAGTGCACTTATCAAATATCACCTAAATCTGAAAAGTTGCATGATGTGATAAACGAGGCTTCCAATTCTCAGGATCAAAATCCTTCACCTGAATATCCATGGGATTAAAGGATCCTAACATTGAGAGCAGGTTCCTTTATTAAGTAGGACAACTTTGTAGAACCTCTAAAGTAGACATTGCACAAGGATATTGAGCTAGATCCTCCACTATGCTATAGTTTTGAGCAACGCATGCATTAGGATTAAACACCTCCTTCTTGAAAACCCCTTTCGAAATTCTAGGCATAATGTCATTACTTGGCTTCTCTATGTGTAAAGAATTGCCAGTTTCAATGTTAATGGTTTCTTTTCCTTTGGATCCAAACGTAGATATATCATATGATTTATTCCTAGTCTGGAGTTAAACATCCTTCTCCAATATAAAGAAACGACTTTGAACAATAGTTCCCCCTTGGGAGGATCTAGGGTTGGTTTGGGTCATAGCAATCATTTGTTTATGTGGTTGAGGAAATGGATTAGGCAAGAAAATAGGTTTGAAAGAACCTTCTTTTTGAGCTAAAATTCTCCAAGCCATTTCCATCTTAGGGAACTTACAAGTTAGATGATCTTCCTTGCATAATAATCAAGGGAATTTCATCTTACCTTGTTTGGCCCCACTAGCATTATAATTGTTATTGTTTGCATTGATATTACCCTTGTTCCCATTTTTCTTATTCTTATTTTTTCCTTTAGGCTGTCGATTTCCCTTAAAATCAGTTGTATCAATAGTTCCATGTTTCTTTCATAGATGATTATTCTCGTAAAACATGGATTTATTTATTGAAAATAAAAGATGAAGTTTTCAGTAAGTTCAAGGAATTCAAAGCCTTAATAGAAAATCATACTGAAAAGAAGATAAAGACTTTATGATTAGAAAATGGTGGTGAGTTCACTTCAGAAGAATTCAAAGACCTATAAAGGGAATTTGGGATTAATAGAGAGATTATTACTCCCTACAATCCTCAACAAAATGGCATTGCGGAGGTGAAGAACATAACGATAATGGAAGCAACGAAGGCGATGATTCATGACCTAGACCTTCCAATGCACCTATGGGAAGAAGCAACAAGAATAACCATGTACATACAAAATAGAACACCTCGTCCTGACTTGGATAACAAGACTCTAGAAGAAACTTTCTCAGGAGAGAAATGAGAAGTCATCCATCTCAGAATATTTGGTTTCCCTTTGTATATACATGTTCCAAAAGAAAAACGAACAAAACTAGATCCTTAAGGAAATAAGGGAATATTATTAGATATAGTGACACATCAAAAGCATGCATAATATACTTTCTAGGATTCAAGAAGATCAAGACTAGTAGGGACGTAACTTTTGATGAAGAATCAACCCACAACAAATCAATACAATTCCACACTGAAGAAACTAAAGAACCCGAGGTTCTCAGAACCAGAGATACAGTTATGGAAGAAGTGAACCAAAAAGAACATGAAGACCATGACATGACAAAACCACAGAGACCTGTAGATCCACCTCATAAGAAGAACTCCTACAAGAGAAGGCCAACATGGGCACGTGAAGCTATCCAATATGTAGAGAGGTATGGTGCTCCAGATGGGACTTTCAGAGAAAGAAAGAGACCAACACCTTACACCATCTATGTAGCACTACTTTGTGACATCATTAATGAAGAACATTCCAACTATGAGGAAGCAACGGAAAAGAAAGCCATTAGAGGAATTTTGGGGTCTAAAATGGGCCTCCTAAGGAAAATAATAAAATAATAGTTAAAATAATAAAATAATATTGATTAATTTTGGAGGAAGAAAGAAAAAAACTACTTTTTGTGTTCGTATTTTCGACATATCTCCCTGTGTTTTTACTCAAAATTCGATTGGGAGATCTTGTTGGATGTGAAATTTCATTCTACATCCAACGAGTATGCAGTGTGGGTACTCATTGGATGCAAAATCAAATTCCGCATCCAATGAGCTCTCTCGATCGGAATTTGAGTAAAAACACGAGGAGATATGTCAAAAATACGAATAAAAAAAGAAGTTTTTTTATGACAAATATGCCAATTCAATAATTATGGTTGACTCATTTTATTGAAATTCTATTGGTTCTTGAATTCCAACTCACAAAAACTTATTTTGGCACGTTTTCTTATAAGGCCCATTTTAGACCCCAAATTTCCTCTAATGATGGAAGGATTCCATGATTGAAGAGTCTCATTCTATCATGAAGAATGATGTTTAGGAGGTCGTCCCAAGACCTGAAGGGAAGTCCATAGTGTCTTCCAAATGGATCTACAATATCAAGCATACAACAGACAAAAACATCGAAAAATACAAGGAAAGGTTTGTAGCACATGGCTTCTCCCAAAAAGAACGTATAGACTACAAGGATACATTTGCACCTATATCTAGATAAACTTCCATCATATGTATACTTTCCTTAGCCGTAGTAATGAAGTGGAAGATACACCAGATAGACGTCGAGACAACTTTCTTGATTGGTGTAGTTGAAGAGGAAGCGTACGTGGAACAACCACTAGGATTTGAGACACATGACATATAGACTCATGTGTGCACGTTAAAGAAGGCCTTGTATGGTTTGAAGCAAGCACCCAGGACGTGGTATGAAAGGATGGATATTTTTCTGATGAGCTTAGGATTTACCAAGAGTAAAGCAAATTCCAAACTCTACTTCAAAGTTGAGTGTGGAAGACCAGATACTCCTACTATGCGTAGATGGCTTGTTCTTAACATGTGGGGATGAGCTCATTGTAGATACAATGAGGATGCTTTCCGGAGAGTTCAAGATGAAGGACCTGGGGATGATGCACTAATTCTTAGGACTGGAGGTGTGGTAGAGTTCAGATGGGATATTCCTTGGTCAAGGAAAGTATGCAGTAGATATTTTGAAGAGGTTTGGAATGATGGACTGTAAGTCAATTGTCACACCCATTGCATCAAACTTGAAGCTACTATGTGATGATTCTTCATAGACAATTAATCCAATGATGTATAGACAGATGATTGGTGCGTTGATGTACTTGATGAACAACAGGTTGAACATATGCTTTGTTGTGAACACACTAAACCAATTTCGGACAGACCCAAGACGTGTTCACCTGGTTGTTGCAAAGCATGCATTGAGGTATTTGAATGGTACAATTGAGTATGGACTCACATATGCGATGGATAAGAAGATTAACCTACATGGTTATGTTGATTCGGATTGGGAAGGAAGTGCCACAGATAGGAAAAGCACTTCAGGATGTTGCTTTAGTTTGGAATCCGGGATGATCTCTTGGTTTAGCAGGAAGCAGTTGAGTGTGGCACTGAGTACAACCGAGGAATAATACATTGCATCATGTTCGGCCAGTTGTGAGGTAGTATGGCTATTGAAGCTACTGTCATATTTGTTTGATCTCGAGTTAGAGGGTACTTATATCTTTTGTGTTATCTAGAGTTGTGTGAAGTTGTTTGAGAACCCTGTGTTCCATGACTAGTCGAAGCATAATGAGATCAAGTATCACTATATTCAGGATATGGTGCAAAGAGGAGTAGTGAATCTCTAGTATGTTATAACAGATGAGCAGATAGTTGATTTCTTGACCAAGCCTCTAGTGAGAGTGAAGTTTGAGTACTTCAGGGACAAGCTTGGAGTTGTGCGGATTGGTGTCCATCGCAAGAGGGAGTGATGAGTCCCAGTGGTTACCTACATCCAGAATGAAAAAATATTGGCTCTATAGATGATGGAGTCCTAGATGATTCTAGGCCTACATCCAGTATGAAAAAGGATTTACTCTGTAGATGATGAAGTCCTAGATGGTTCTAGGCCTACATCTAGTATGAAAAATGACCGGATCTGTAGAGGATGAAGTCCTAGATGGTTCTAGGCCTATATCCAGTATGAAAAATGATTGGATCTGTAGATGATGAAGTCTTATATGGATCTATTCCTGCATCCAGTATTAAAAAGGAATGATAGTACACATATATGCATCTAGTATGAAAAAGGGCTAGCACTGTAGAGATAGGCTTCCAGTATGAAAAAGGAATGGCATTGTAAAAATGTACATCCAGCATGAAAAAGGGTTGGCACTATACAAATATGTTGACCTACATCCAGCATGAAAAAGGGTTGGCACTGTACAAATATTTTGATCTACATCGAGCATGAAAAAGGGTTGGCCCTATAGCTGATGAAGTCCTATATGGGATCTAGGCCTACATCCAGCATGACAAAGGGTTGGATCTGTAGAACTTCTCATGATGCATAAATTCGAGAGATGTCACTAGTCAATGGTCGACGAGATGAGAGTTGTTGAAGTGGTGATGATGGTCCAGAGATGATGACGATGTCCAAATATTGTTTCTAGTTGTGGTGATTACTGGGTTGGAAGAATACCTTCCTTGTTAAGAGGGAGTGTTGTTGTAAATGTAACGTCGAAAGATATTCTTCATTTTGTTGTAGTATTATCTTATTGTTATTGTACCTCCTTCGAAGATGTTATTATTATACTTGGCCATTTAAGAATATCGAGGTAAAACATTCATTGTAAGTCGAGGAAATAATCCCCAAAAGAATAATTGTAAAATGTATTTTTGTGTCTCCCTAGGATATGTTGGCCTAGTAAGGCTAAGAAGGCTAAGAAGTTGGACTTGTTAGAGTTTTAGATCACCCATATGAAATAGTATAAATAGGGAGATACCCTCCCTCATTTGGACACACAACAAGTGCAAGCAAGTTTGCTCCAAGGAAGAGAACGACAAATCAACCGCCAGTGGAGCATCATGGTTCTCTTTCTCCCCCGGCTCTTGCACCGCAAAATGGAAATCGAGAGCGGCCCAGAATATTGTGGCTGCGACCCCAGTGAGTTCCCCAATGGAGCAATGCCCATCCCAGCGGCTGCGGCCAACCTGGATAGGTATGGCGAGTTGCAAAATGTCTCGGGAAAGCTGCCCCCCCCCCTCTAAAAGTATGACTAGAATGTTATTCTTTTTCAAGAACACGTTTTCCTTCCCGTATTAACCTCGGGAAAGTCCCTCTCCTTTTAGTCGTTCCCTGGGAAGAACAAGAAGAAGTTGTAGACTCCTTTTGGGTATTCTATCTTTGTTTGAAATTGTACTAAGTGACGAAGTTGTTGGGTTTTTCTCGAGAGAGGGTTTTCCCAGGATAAAATCTTTGTGTCTCTTTTGTGTTGTGCTTTTTCATCCTTCAGTGATCCTATTACATTAGATTATAGATCTAACATATTTGAATTAAAGTGCAAACTCTAAGACATGCAACATATGAAGAATAAAAACCATTATTACAGAGATATCACCAAACCCATGTAAATACAGTAAACTATACTTAGCATTTAAAAGGATTACACATAAAATTTAAACAAGGGACCCAAATACTTTATTTTCTTTCACATTATTTAAAAGACATCCAAAAAGAATTTATTTACATTGGTGAAGCTTTAGACAACATTCTCCACATGCATATTAGACTCAGTAACCCACGTCCCATAACCTCAATTACAACAAATACTCAACAACATGAGGAACTTGAGTATCCCAAATGAAATGGGTAAAGCAAGTAAGAATATGGACCCCTATTTCTCATCCTCCATGGGTTCTTATACAAAATGAGTCACTAACATTGACCATGTCAAGATGATTACAAAAGGGTAAGGATGATCAGGTTGATCCATTAACCAATTTGGTGCATTAATTATATTCCATCCTTTCGTGCATTGGCATGTACAATACCCATGCTCTTTTATTTCTCTTTCTAGATGTTGATATTGTACATTTTTGCTCAAAGACGAGGGGGTTAATGACGACCATATATTTATAGAAATATTATGTAGATTGGTATCTAGTTTAGAAACCAATGCCATCACACTCATAGATGAGAAATTGTTTCTAAAAAATGTCATCCTTATAAAGCATATGCCACACCTTCATAGGATTTATTTTGATTGTAATAGTGTTCCTAGTGTAATTTTTCCATGAACCCCTCTAACCCATTGAGCAATGTCTTATTGCGACTATAATGAAATTGGGGCAATTTGTTTGGCATATGATCTATGCATAAAGGATACCATTATGGAGATGTCATATTCCCACTAGCCAAGCTAGCCATTCTCTAAACATAGTTTGGAAATTGAATTTGATACAATATAGATGCAAGCAAGGAAGCTATGACTCTAGAGGATATTATGGGTCTGAGGCACTTTCGTGTGCTCAACTACCCATCATAGTATTAACAAAATAGTGTGTGGCTATATTGAGTGGTTTTATTAACGACTTGAACTAGTCGACCTTTAGAAGAATCAATATAGAAACAACTAGTCTTTTACATAAGGCCTCTATCACTTCTTTAGTAAATTTATCTTGATCCTTTCCTAAAATTTATCTAGGTGAACTAGGTTTCTATCGAGGCTTGTCATTGAAACAAATTAAGATCATACAACCCATGGTGGGCTTTGAGAGATAGCCATGCACATTTTTCCATGGTTGGTAGTCACAATAGTAGTGCCCCTTACTTGTCTTTCTAGCACTCACCAATGTTAAAATCCCCATAGACAAGACAAGTGGTGTGAAGATCTCATTGACCATCCACTAGAAAAATGTTACACATTCCCTCAAGTCATTGGAGCCATAGATATTACATAGGCCTAATAACCAACCATCTAAATCAATAAAAATGCAAACAAGTCTCTTGGATGGGTAAAAAACCCAATCAACAATAGTATTGGTAAACTATTAAGAGTCTCTATTAGTAATGTCTCATTTTCCCTTAGAATGAGAAGAACAAAAGTACTTAGCACCTTTGTGAATTACAAATAGGGCACTATAAAGTAGGAACCTTATAGTTGTGACTTCCTACAAAAATAGAATGTCTACCCCACTTGATTATGTCAACACTTGTTAGATAGTGTATTTTCTACTAAGGTTATTTATGCCTCAAACATTCCATAAGGTCTCTTTCATTAAAAATATATGGCATCTCACATCTCTTCTTATAAATATTCAAGGTTTTGCAGAACATGGAAGGAGTTAGTTGTAGGAGACAGTTTCAACAAAAAAGTGCCACCAACTTCTTGTTATGATCAATTTTTTTGGCCTTTGGCATTAGAAACTATTTCACTTTCTTATGGGTTGAGAAAAGGTGGAGGAAAGTGTGGTCGTTTCCCACCACCTCCCTGAATCATGGTGCTAATGGGCGTTTTATTGCCTATGTTAGCTAGTGACTGGCTTTTCTAGATGCAATTATGGCCTTGGGTGTTAGAGACCTTCACATGCATTCACTGCATGTGGAGCTTTGGGAGTAGGAGGGGCTATGTGGGAAAGGTCACCCTGGGTAAAATTAGGTCATAATTGGGTAATCATAGATGCAATGATTTGACATTGATGGCAAAATAGAGTGGCAAAAGACTAGTTAGTAGTGGACCCATTACCAATCCTAATATCATCACAAATTCTTTGATGGCTTTGAAGATATTTACCCTAATGCAAACTCTCAATAGAGATCCAAAATAGAAAAATTGCTCCAGGTTATGGAATATATACTCTCCCTAAAATCCACTCCAGAGAAGGCCAAAATTGCATTGAGAGGCCAAGGGTATCCACTCATAAAAGGAAAGCTAGTCAAGTATATTTTTCAATGGAGAAATAATGGGTCATGAAGGAAAAAACTATAAAAATATTTTTATAGATCCAAGGGTCGTCCAACATGAACTCATGCACATAGGTCAAGTCCTTTTATTGAAAAGAAAAGAAACCTTTAATTAAACTATATATATGGGTGTAATGCCATTTATATAGCTCCACCTCTTTAGTATAGTTCAAAAACTATATATATGGATGCAATGGCATTTATATGGCTCCACTTGTTTAGTATAGTTCAAAATAACTAACTTAGGAAGCACCCACCCTACAAAGTATCACAAAGTATCATGTGATGGAGCCTAAACTTTCCCTATATAAGTACTCTATAATCCTAGAGCTATGCACACTTACTATATAAGTGCTCTATAATCCTCGAGACATAGCTCGAACATTACATAATATACTACATGGTGAAAACTTGCCTGCTCTTTAAATTTATTACTTGATGGTAGGTTGACCTTAAAACATACCATCTAGTGGGTAGCAGATTGCATCCGTATATTTTGAGTTAACTTTGAAATTGATGTCATTTTCAACGGTCATGCTCAACTAGGGATGGAATTTGATGGGTAAATGCTCGTCATGGGCCAATTTACTCGTCAAATACAGCTAAGATTTTTCGAAGACTGTCAAAATATGGCTTAGAATACAGAAAATATTTCAGATTTTGATTGTTACTGGCAATTTTGACGAGTGTCCACCATTTGAAATTCCAACCCTGTGCCCAATGGCCCTTTCCTTAATGTATTTTCATGTCACGGCCTGATTGAGAAATAAACTGCCAAAACGCACATTTCTTGGTTGTATTATATACACAAAATGACCATATTAGGAGTCGAACCTATGACCTTTTGATCCGAAGTGAAACACGCTAATCCACTACGCTATGAGGTCGACCATATTTGTTATCATGTCTAATGTTGTAATGCAAAGAGTTTTAGAAAAGAAGAAAAATATAAAATACAAGGTGAAATTGTATTCAAGCATATTAATTACATTATTTCTTTTTTGGAGTGGTGAAATATCTCTATCCATCTCCATGAGCAATCCACTCATGATGCCCATAGTACATGAATAACTCAAATTGATAATTGAAAGATCTATTTATAGGAAGTTTTCTACAACCAAGTTATCAATAATTAATTGGAAAGCGATGATTATTAAACTTAATATTTCTACTAAAACTAATTGAAAAACGATGACCATCATGCTTAATATTTCTACTAAAATTAATTGAAAAGCGATGACCATCACGCTTAATATTTTTATTATACCTAAAATAACATTAGATTTGAAGAAACTACAACCTCATAATATTGTAAGAAGCCATCTCCATCCATTTGGGCATCTATGATATGAAAACAAGAATTTAATATTTTTTTATTAGGCGAGCATTGATCATAAGCATGACTTGTCGATACACGACAAATCATGCTTATGATCAATGCATACAATGGTGAAAACAATGGGGTGGGGATTTGTTAACTCGGTATCCATTCGTGGGGCTTATCCATGGNTATATATATATCCAACTAGACATGTCATCTCAAATCTAAAATAATTTTTTTCACAATCATATAATCTATTATAATGAAGGAAGTGAGGTATGTTTTATAACTCAATATTAAAAGCATTGTAACGCTAGTTTTATTTGTTAGTTTTGTGTAAAGTTGACACAATATAGTAAGTTATACAAAATAAAATAATAATATAATAATAATAAATCATTCTCAAACAAATATGAAATCATATGAATTATTAAAAGAATAGGAATTTGAAGCAATCTTTTTTTAACACCATTTATTGTTGTTTTGTATCAACCCATATGATTAAGTAATGGTAAGTTGTATGTAATTAAAGTTGACACATTAGCATACATTCATCTCTCGTACCTCCTTGTAAGTGGGAACCATGTCCCACCTCTCTTGAATGGTCCATATTGTGAACATATTGTCTTATGTTTCGTAGAGAACTATTGAAATCTTATTCTATTTTTATGGTTCTATATTGATTGTCGACAAGTAGAATTTAGAGAAAATGAAAATGACACTTTCCAAACTCATTTGATTAATAATGAAACGATATTTCACATTTCTCTAGAAGACCATTGTCATATCTTATGTTTACTTTCATCTTGCAAAGTCGTGGTTATTTTCAAGTACTTACATTGTATGGAAGAGTGAAAAATGCTTATGATTTAAGCAAACCGTCTTTTTAAATTGTTATTCATTTTTCTCTTTACATTTTACCAATGATTGAATTGCTCGGGTCCTTTATTAGGTAGGCTTGTGTTTAAATAATATCAAGTTGTCTCGAGAACCTCTTTGTTTTCTTAAAAATCGAATGAATCAAATGAGGTTTCATTGCATAGAACTGTCATACTCTCGAGTCCCTATTTATCCATTATGAGGGAGAAAATAATTATGCAATAAAGACGAGTACCACCTCTATAAAAATGAAGGACATCACTACTTGATTCCTTCAAGGATTTCCCTCAACATTGATTATTTTTCATAGGAAAAGGAATCAACATACCTACACAAAGATTCATGGCTCATTATTTAATCATAATCATTTGATAGATTTTTTATGAAAAGTTTTTTGGTAGAAAAAAGTAGTTAAAAGACCACCGCATAACTCATTTTAGTCTACTAAAAAGCCTGTGTAATCTACTGCATAAACCTTTTAAAGAATATTGTGTATTTTTCAACAAGATATATGCAAATACTTCCACCCATTTTTTATGTGGAATGTTTCACTTCTTCAATGCACTTATTTAGGAAAATGTTTAAGTGAAAGGAGAATATAGAAAGGGGAGCTATAAAACAAGAAGAGGAAATTTTACATTATGAATTAGTCAAAGAGAGGGAAAAGTGGTCAAAGGAAAATTTTAATGCTCCGTAATTCTCTTAAAGTGAAGAAACCTTAACGACTTTTACTAATTATCAAATTTCCAACCATAATAATATTTTTTTTTAAATATTCAAATTTCTAAGGGTTTATATAGTTTTTGGATAATTCTAGCAACTTTAGAGTGTAAAAATTTAATCCTTTTGAATTTGGGTGAATTATATTGGAAAATAAATGGAAAATGACGAATATTTTTTTGGAAAAAAATCTTGAAATTTAATTTTCCCTGGAAGTGTTTGAAAATATGGGAGTAGTCTAACGGGTCGACGATTTCGCCCGGCGTGAGACTACTCCGTTTACCCCGACCCGATTTCGCCTGGCGAGAGACTACTCCGTTTACCCACTCGGTTAACTATCCCGTTGTCGTGAGTCCGGCAAATCCATCCAGCCAAGGGTCCCACATGAATCTTTTTCTGAAAGCAAAATCAAGAAAATCAAGTTCTATTTTCTACCTTCTTCAATCATTTCAACTCTGTAGAAACCTTAACGGAAACGAAAGAAGGGGTATGGATTGCAGTATGGAGCTCTCATTAGGTTTGAGTATTGGTACTGGACAACAAGATTGCAGTATGGAGCTCTCATTAGGTTTGAGTATTGGCAACAAGATTTCGATGCTGAATCCTGGCAACAAGCTTAACTTCATTCAGAAATTCTTTATTTCCTTGCATAGATGACAATGACAGTTTCTTTACTGCTATTTCTGTCCCGTCTGGAGTAGTTTCCTGAGAAATTCAGAGAACGTAATCTGATGACTGGATCCTCCAAAGGGTCTCATCCTAGAGCGCCTACAACAATATTTTGCCTCAAAGCCATTGTAACCTCAAATGCCCTTCTACTCTCATGCTTGCACGTCAAAGGGATATCCCTTGTAAGTTGTAGGGGTCTGATCTTTCACTAAGGTCCCGATAGAATCAGAGGTCTTGCCAGGAATAGTGGGAGAGAGCAATTGCCTTGGAGAACATGGATACATATCCAAAAAAAGTCTCAGTAAAAACCTTCAGCCGATTTTCATAAAACATTGCAGTCTTTTTTAAAATGATCATACAGGTAGCAAGCTGACCGCCTGAAAAGAATACGAGCATAATCCAAAATCTGGTGGCCTTGATTTCCATACAATCGGGGAGACCTTCCAAATTAATTTCTACACAAATACGGGCTACTGATCTCATTTTTTTAGGATTGCATCATTCACCCAAATCAAGAAATTTTCACAAATTTCCTCCAATGACCTTGAGGGCTTGCTCGTTCCAGAACACAAGGGGAGTGCTAGAAGCTTGATCCAGACGCGCGGAATGGAGCTTTTTCCGGCCTTGGCTCCAAACAAGAGAAACATTTCTTCAATACTAACATGGTGCTCCTCCAAATCCACTTGCCCTCAAGAATCTTCATCATCACCAGTTCTAAATTTAAACGCCCGCCATGCTTTTGACAGAAATTGAAATTCGGGACAATACCCTAGCTTAGGCACCAGTTCTAAATCTAAAAGAACGGGGATCAATTGGAAATAAGGTGGCCAAATAACTGACCAACCAAAGCGATGTCTTGCAAATCCATAATTTCACTGAGGACCATGTCGTCTCCCAAAAATAAATTCACCTTCTCCGATTTGAGACGAACACAGCGTGTCTTTCATTGTTCAAATTTGTCCTCACTAAACCTTTATCCTTTCGCAGACTATGATTTGCTAGATTTTGAACTTCCAGCCTCCTCCATTCACGACATTTATCAGTTCGTTCCCACTCATCATTTTATTAGACAAGTGCTGAAGCCCTTTCAACGAGAGAAGTAGGCTTCGACAATTTTGCAGACCGGATTGAAGATTAAATGCCAAAAACTCTGGTAACGAAGACCTCGGGGTGGAAAATCTTGGATCGTCCTCAGAATAGATGGTGGGAAGGAATTTGCTCCTTCCTCACGCGCCCTTGTAGATGTGGAGGCGAAGGTAAGGGAACTTCCAATGACTATTTTCGGATGACATTAATTCCATTTTCCAAAAATAAGTCTAGACATGCGACGTTTTCGCCATCGTTTTTTCCTTTTTCCTTGCTATTTTTTTAATTGAATCTGGGAAATACCAAGACTACTGTAAAGCACAGCACATTATCTTCATGAGGAAATTTTTAAGATGACACAGAAAGAAGATGAAAGTCTGGAAGATCACATGGAAAGGTTTCAGTACAATCTTCAGGCAAAAGATTGACCTACTGAGCCCATACTGATCTATCACCTTTGCCATTTTCTTTTCACTACAATGTTTGTCACCTTTGTCAATCTTTTGCACAGCACATTATCTTCGTGAGGAAATTTTTAAGATGACACAGAAAGAAGATGAAAGTCTGGAAGATCACATGGAAAGGTTTCGGTACAATCTTCAGGAAAAAGATTGACCTACTGAGCCCATACTGATCTGTCACCTTTGCCATTTTTTTTTCACTACAATGTTGTTTAACAGAAGACTTAATCCAGGCCGCTAGAACAGTCTGCAATGTTTCATTATTCATGAGTTTTCATTATACAGATCACGAGGAAACGGAGGAAGCCACATTGATATCAATATATATTGTTTAACATGGAAGATTTGATAACTGCAACAGAAAATTTCCATGATGGTAACAAGCTTGGGGAGGGAGGATTTGGCCCTGTATATAAGGTAACTAAGTTGAATTTTTTTTCTTCCAGTTTAATGGTTTACAAAATCTTAAATTATAATAGCCGGTAATTTGTCGATATATAAGTGCTCAGTACAATATTCAAAATATTCAAGCTAAACACCATAGATTAAATATTCAGATTACGTTCTCTGAATTTCTCAGGGAACTACTCCAGACGGGACAGAAATAGCAGTAAAGAAACTGTCATTGTCATCTATGCAAGGAAATAAAGAATTTCTGAATGAAGTTAGGCTTGTTCCCAAGATTCAGCCAACATATAAAGTAGTGAATTCAAAATATTCAAGAGAAACACCATAGACTAAATATTCAGATTACGTTCTCTGAATTTCTCAAGGAACTACTCCAGACGGGACAGAAATAGCACTAAAGAAACTGTCATTGTCATCTATGCAAGGAAATAAAAAATTTCTGAATGAAGTTAAGCTTGTTGCCAAGATTCAGCATCGAAATCTTGTTGCCAATACTCAAACCTAATGAGAGCTCCATACTGCAATCTTGTTGTCCAATACCAATACTCAAACCTAATGAGAGCTCCATACTGCAATCCATAGCCCTTCTTTTGCTTGATTTTCTTGATTTTGGAGGAATAGATCGATAGCTTTCAGAAAAAAAATTCATGTGGGACCCTTGGCTGGATGGATTTGCCGGACTCCGGAGGACGGGATAGTTAACGGAGTGGGTAGACGGAGTAGTCTAACGCCGGGCGAAATCGTCGACCCGTTAGACTACTCCGAAAATATGTATGAAGACGAGTTTACGGGATTGAGTATGCCATAAGAAGTAGTTAAATATCAATATAGTTAATTCACCTCCAAAGTGATGAATAAGTTGGTCATTTTGTACAAAATTTTCCATACAAAATGTCCTCCCTATCATTCACACAAAAATAGATAGATTGAAGTCACAAAATGTAAGCTAGAAAATATTTTAACAAAAACATTGTTGATTCCAAGAAAGGATTAGGCATTGGTATACAATAAAATTGTCCTTTTACCAATTAAATTTAAAATTAACATTATGTGCACTACATTGAAGTCGAGTCTAGAACATTTTGAAGCATACAAAAAAAGAAAAACAAGTTGTAATAAAATCCCATTAGGGCATCACAAGACAAAGAATTCTGTAGCAACTAGCTTATTGGTAGGTTTTTCTATGAAAATAAAATTCTTGTAATGAAAACCTCAAGGTGTTGAAAGATAGAAGAAATCTTAAAAACTAGCTTGCTAGGAAAATTCCTCTATTAAAGACATAAAGAAAACAAAAAAACAAACCACCTTGCACCCCATGTTGTTTCCAATAAAGATTAAATCACCTTACACCACGTGTTGTTTTCAAAAAAAATTAAACCAACTTGCACCATATGTTGTTTCAAATAAGGATTGTAATATAGGTAGCAGTGACGATAAACAATCAATATTTAGTAATATAATAACTATTGATGAACTAAAGTTATTTAGTAATATAATAACTATTGATGAACTAAAGTGCGCAACTCTTTGTGAATAGTTCCAAATGCCTTTAAGATTTATATATGTGGCATTCACATTGTGTATTGTAATCATTATCTCATCTTTGCATATTGTATTTTATTTTTATTTGTATGAATTCTTTTATTTCCTCAAATCATTTAATTAAAATAGAAAAAAAAAACTTTAATTAAATTATATATATTAGCTTCATCCCTAAATGAATTATACACACTATCATATTCAAAATTAGAAAATTTAATATCATGAAAAAAGTCATTACCTTACGATGCACCTTCATTACAAACTTGTGGAAAGCCTTTGATGTAATCTCTACTCTCCAAACCCCAAAAACTTCATCCCATGGTGCAATTATGTAGCCAACTACCGAGATCTCGACCTTCATCAATATCAAATAATCCCTCGAATGTATTTTCATCACATGTATTTAATTGCAGTGTCTAAAGTATACCAGACACGCAAAGCGTACAATGGTTACTTTATGCATTCCTCCATGGCATGAGCAACATCAATCAAGTGTATATACATTGAATGAAAGAAACTCTTCACAGTTTTGGTAATAAATATGAAAGCTTAAAATCTGGTACACTAGCATACATTATTTTGAACAATCATGGCCTGACTCAGAAATAAGTAAAACGCAGAAATATCTCTATCCATCTTCAAATGGATTACATTCCACTCATGATGAAATAATGCTCGTTTGTAGAAAACCCAAAGATTATATTCTTGAAAGTTTCCCAATTAAGACATCCAACACATAGTTGGAAAGTGATGACCATTATTTGTGAAGAAACAACCTCATTGAGAGAACAAATAGTTGGAAAGTGACGACCATTATTTGTGAAGAAACAACCTCATTGAAAGAGCTCATGGAACCACGAAAGTTATTCGGCCCATTTCCAAATTTAAATTTAAACCAGCTTAGATCCAGCTTTACCCGGCTCTATCATGCGCCGAGAGGGATCAAATATTTCGAGGTGCAAACCCTTTTTTGGAGTGCAATTGTTGAAGCAGGGTTTTAAATAGGTGAGAGGATAAATAGGGAAGAAAGGGGATCCAGAGCTTTATTTACACTTACAAAAAGAGAGCTACCACCCCCTTCTTGCCTTCGTCCAGTAAGGAACAAATGCTTTCCAGTTTTAATTCTATCAAATTGATATATATGTCTCCAAATATAAAATTCAATGCGTGGAGTGAAAATGTTTTGATCAAACATTAATCTCTGAAGTGAAAATGTTTGATGAAATCTTAATCTTTGAAGTAAAAACATTATTTTTAAAGAAATCTTGATGGGTGTAGTGAAAAGGTTTTGATTGAATATTAATATCTAAAGTAGAACATATTTTTAATGAAATCTTGATGCCTGAGTGAAAACATTTGATGAAATTTTAACCTATGAACTGAAAATATTCGATGAAATCTTAATCTATGAACCAAAAACGGTGTTTTTATTGAAATCTTGATGCTTGGAGTGAAAACGTTTTGATGAAATCTTAATCTCTAAAGTAAAAACGTTTTTGAAGAAATCTTGATACCTGGAATGAAAAGGTTTGGACGAAATCCTAAATCTTTAAACTAAAAACGTTTTGATGAGATCTTGATGCCTGCAGTGAAAACGTTTGATGAAATCTTTATCTGTGAAGTGAAAACTTTTGATGAAATCTTAACCGATGAAGTGAAAACATGTGATGATAAACTTTTTTTTAATGAAATCTTGATGCCTGGAGTGAAAAAGTTTGATGAAATCTTAATCTTTGAAGTAAAAACATTTTTTTAATGAAATCTTGATGCCTGGCCAGAAAACGTTTGAAGAAATCTTAATCGCTGATGTAAAAGCCTGTATTTTGATGAAATTTTGATGCATGGAGTGAAAACATTTTGATGGAATCTTAATCTCGTAAAACCGTTTTTGATGAAATTTTGATGCCAGGAGTGAAAACGTTTGATGAAATCTTAATCTTTGAAGTAAAAACATTTTTTTAATGAACTCTTGATGCCTGGCCAGAAAACGTTTGAAGAAATCTTAATCGCTGATGTAAGAACCTGTATTTTGATGAAATTTTGATGCATGGAGTGAAAACATTTTGATGGAATCTTAATCTCGTAAAACCGTTTTTGATTAAATTTATCAATTCTTTCACGAAATTTTTTATGGGCAATCACTTCATATTCATGAGAAATTGGTACATTGGACATTGTATGAAGTTGCTCATGATCTAACACCATATGTCCATTGAATGGGCTATTGGCACGGACGACAGAAATGGGTTCATTTTGTGCTATTATGTTAGTTATACCGTGTTGTTTTCTTTGCCTGTATGATCTTACTCTATCACTATTTTGACTTCTATGCTCCTCCCTATCTTCCTCATTTTGACTTTGCACCTGCAATCTTTTCCTTTCACGATCTTTTTTTCGTTGTTATTCTCTTTGATCATCAGTGATTTGTTGTCGCCGCAATCTTTGTCTCTCATTTTTTTGTTTCCTCGTTTCTTCTCTTTCAATTTCAATGAGTTGTTGCATTTGATTGAAAGCTTGCCTTCTAACTCGTTGTCGTTGTTGGCTTCTTACATCTTCAACATTGTTGTTATTCAGTTGCCCATTAGTATTCGACATCTTGAAGATCAAATTTGAATGGTTTAGTATGTAATCCTGTATAAAACAAAAACAATGTCAAAAATATGCATTTTGATCAATAATATTCAAAGCATAAAGGATTTTTTTATGTTTTTATAAAATCTCAAAACTTTAAAACATAAAAAGTGTTGTATGGTTCTAAACAATGCTAATTAACTATATACATGTTAAACTAATACATTTTAAAGAATTTGCAATCAAATTCTAATCAGAGCGTTCAAACGGACCTAAATGCTTATACTGGATCATACTTATATCACTGGATTATAACCAAGGAATTCCACATATATGATATCTAATTCATTTATCCAAAGATTTCTTGAAATTTTAGGTGAATCTAAAATTCAGATCTATGAATGTGTATATCCATTTTTGACCCCTCAAGAACCACATGCACTTAAGAAAAGTAAAGGTAGAATTAGATCGAGGTAGGTATAATATACTTGAGCACATCTAATGTTGAGGCCGGGTTCTGACGGAGGTGAACTATTCAGTTAGTGAGGGTTGCAGATCCAAATCCTTTTTTTGTGTGTATGGGGACAGTTTCCCACTATCAGTACGAATTTTTTAAAATGTTACATTAAGATGTTCTTGGGAAGGAAACATTTTACCAACATTCAAAATTTCAGTCAATGCTTTTTTTTTTGGGAAGAAAATGTTTTACCCAGCAACCAAAATTACAGACAACTTTTTTTCTTTTTGAGGAAGATGACCGTGTTACCCAGCAACCATTTAAAATCAACGTTTTTGGAAAGATGTTTTATCCAGCATTCAAATTACAGACGATGTTTCTGGGAAGAAAATGTTTCACCCAACATTCAATTTATAGTCAGAGTTTAAAGAAAAAATGTTTTACCCAACAACCAATTTACAGTCGAAGTTTTTAATAAAACGTTTTAGAGCATTCATTTTACAGACAACGTTTTTGGGAAGAAAAGATTTTACCCAGTAATCATTTTACAATTTACAGTCAGCAAAAAATTGCAGACAACATTTCTTTGAAGAAAAATTTTCACCCATCAATCAATTTACATTTTGTGTTTGAAGAAAAATGTTTTACCCAGCAACCAATAATTACAGACAACATTTTTTTAAAATCATTTTTACCAACATTCAATTTACAAACAACGTTTTTGGAAAAGCGTTTTTCTCAACATTCAATTTACATACAACGTTTCTGGGAAGAAAACATTTCATCCAGCAATCAATTTACAGTCAGTGTTTGAATAAAAACGTTACCCAGCAAAGCAAAATTATATCCAACATTTTTGGGAAGAAAACGTTTCATCCAGCGATCAATTTACAATAAGGGTTTGAAGAAAAGCAAATTTATATAATTTCTCTCGAAGTGAAAATCGCAGATTGCAGATAAAGAGATAATGTGCTTTGCTGGATCTAAGCTGGAGATCAGTTCATAATTGCTGCATTATTAGAAGTGAAAATTGTAGAAGGGAAAATCCAGATGCCAAAACAAAAACAAAATCCAGAAATTGCAGATGGATCAATCATTTCTCATATGCATACTTGATATAGAAACTTAAATTATACGCATTCGCATACCTGAGACAAATCTGTAATTGCTCTCAGCCTTATTCCGAAGGTCCAGCTTGTACGTATTGTTTTGAAGTGTGTATAGGTGTTTTGATTTACTTATATATATATATATACAAGTCGGCTTAATAATTAATAATCTTAGGTGTATATATATAAGCCGACTTTTTATGTGACACGTGTCATCTCCACGTTGAGCACGGAATCACACTTCTACCTCATACCGGGCTGTAGAATGAGCATCTCGGCACAATAATTATTTTTTATATTCTTTTCATACTTAGACTGTAATCTCCGTTACCTTGTTTCCATGAAATTAAAAATATACAAGACAAGATGCTTCTTAAAATAGTTGTATACTTTACTTAAAACCACTCCACGCAAGAGGAAGATGTCACTCTACATTATAGTGATAATATTAACAGTATTATTACATCTAAATTTAAGGAAAATATGTGATGCAATAAAAAGTTAGAGTATAAAAAAAATTAAGATATTATGAGGTGATCAACCTTAGTCTAGAAATCAAAATTATCTCTCTGTTTTATCTAACATATAGAAGAAAAAAAACATTGGTAAAATAAGAACAAACTCTCACGAGCTCCATAGTGAAACAAAGCATTGGACAATTACTAAAACGTCATGTGATGAAAAAATATGTCATCTTTGTGACACAAAAAAGGTTAAAGACAAAAATCACTTTCTCATAGTATGTCCTGCGTACGCCCACATTAGAGCATGATTTCAAAACAATTTCTACAATAGTTACCTTCCTAACCATTTAACTCATCACAACTATGGCGATTTAGGAATGCTTCTCTTAAAGTTGTTTGAACATAAAAATAAAATTCTAAAGAAAACTAATTGACTTCTTTCCTTTTTAAAATATGATAAATCAAAGTTGGTCTCAATGAACGTTAATAGCTATCATCATCATATATATTTTCAATTGTTTCTTTGGATCTCTTAGTGTTTAACATTTCAAAGTTAAAATGTATCTATATTAGTTCATATTCATGTATATTGTCATGTATCAGAGAGTAGACACCTTACAATGTTGCATGCCAAAGGAGGAGCTCATCCAACAATATTGCACAATGTACCATATTTAGAGTCAATGATGCCTTGAAAGAGAAAAAATATAGGAAGATTTGGATTAGGGAAAATATCAAAACATAATTGTGAGGAAAACCCCAACTAAGCCATTTTATGAATGATTAGATGTGAGCAAAAGTTTACTTGGTAAATCATATCAAGCACACAATGTGGAGAGTTAACTTCACAATGATGCAAAGGGCTAAGCTTAAGAATTATTAATAAATTTTAAATAATGCTAGATGATAAGGTGATAAGTTATACTCTTCATCTAGTAGAAGTTAAAGGTGGGCGTATTATAACAAATATTAAGCTATAATCTTCATCCTTGTTAAAGGTGATAGGTTATAATTTTTTGTATTGTTATCTTATTGTTATTGTACATCCTTCGGAGATGTTATTATTATACTTGGCCATGTAAGAAAATTGAGGTAAAACCTTCATTGTAAGTTGGGGCAATAGTCCCCAAAATAATAATTGTAAAATGTATTTTTGTCTCCCTAGGAAAAGTTGGACCTGTTGGAGTTTTAGATCACCCACATGAAATCGAATAAATAGGGAGGTGCCCTCCCTCATTTGGACACACAACAAGTGCAAGCAAGTTTGCTCCAAGGAAGAGAAAGACAAGTTCCCAGGGAAGAAGAACAAGAAGTTGTAGAAGTTATCTTATCTCTTGGGTTTTCTATCTTTGTTTGACATTGTACTAAGTGGCAAATCTGTACTGAAGAAGTTGTTGGGTTTTTCCCGAAAGAGGGTTTTCCCAGGATAAAATCTTTGTGTTTCCCGTCTATCCTTCAGTGATCTTATTGCATTAGATTATATATATAACATATTTGAATTAAAGTGCAAACTCTAACACATGCAACACATGAAGAATAAAAACAATTATTACAGAGATATCACCAAACCCATGTAAAGACAGTAAGCTATACTTAGCATTTAAAAGAATTACACATAAAATTTAAAGAGGGGACCCAAATACTTTCTTTTCTTTCACATTATTCAAAAGACATCCAATTTTTTTTTATTTACATTAGTGAAGCTTAAGACAACATTCTCCACATGCATATTAGACTTAGTAACCCACATCCCACAACCTCCATTACATTAAATACTCAACAACATGAGGAACTTGAGTATCCCAAATGAAATGGGTAAATAAAGTAAGAATATGAAACCCAATTTCTCAGCCTCAATGGGTTCTTATACAAAATGAGTCACTAACATTGACAATGTCAAGATGATTACAAAATGGTAAGGATGGCTAGGTTGATACATTACCCAAGATGGTGTATTAATTATATTCCATCCTTTCATGCATTGGCATGTGACTTGTATTGTGTCCTCTTCATGTCTTTGTTGCATCTCTTGTGCTAATTCCCATGCTCTTTTATTTCTCTTTCTAGATGTTGATCTTCTACAATGTTTGTTCAAAGACGAGGGAGTAATGACGACCATAGATTTATAGAAATATTATGTAGATTGGTCCCCGGTTTAGAACCAATGCCATCACACTCATAGATGAACATTTGTTTTTAAAAAATGTCATCCTTCTAAAGCATATGGCACACCTTTGTAGGATTTATTTTGATTGTAATAGTGTGCCTATTGTAATTTTTCCATGAACTCCTCTAACCCATTGAGCAATGTCTTATTGCGACTGTAATGAAATTGGGGCAATTTGTTTGGCATATGATCTATGCATAAAGGATACCATTATGGAGATGGAATATTCCCACTAGCCTTTCTAGCCATTCTCTCAACATGGTTTGGAAATCGAATTTGATACATTATAGATACAAGCAAGGAAGCTACAACTTTAGAGGTACAAAGTATTAAGGATATTATGGGCATGAGGCACTTTCGTGTGCTCAACTACCCATCATAGTATAAGCAAAATGGTGTGTGGCTATATAGAGTGGTTTTATTAACACCTTGGACCAGTCGACCTTTTTTATAATCAATATAGAAACGACTAATCTTTTAGAGAAGGCCTTTATCACTTCTTTAGTAAATTTATCTTGATCCTTTATTAAAATTTATCTAGGTGAACTAGGTTTCTATCGAGGCTTGTCATTGAAACCAATTAAGATCATACAACCCATGGTGGGATTTGAGAGATAGCCATGCACATTTTTCCATGGTTGGTAGTCACAATAGTAGTGCCCCTTACTTATCTTTCTAGCACTCAACCATGTTAAAATCCCCATAGACAAGACAAGGGGTGTGAAACATCTCATTGACCATCCACGAGCAAAATGTTACACACTTCCCTGAGTCATTGAAGCCATAGATATTAGATAGGCTTAATAACCAACCATCTAAATTGAGAAAAATACAAATAAGTCTCTTGGATGGGTAAAAAACCCAATAAACAATAGTAATGGTAAACTATGAAGAGTCTATATTAGTAGTGTCTCATTTTCCCTTAGAATGAGAATAACAAAAGTAATTAGCACCTGACTGAATTACAAACAAATGGGATTATAAAGTAGGAACCTTATAGTTGTGACTTCCTGCAAAAATAGAATGTCTACCCCACTTGATTATGTCAGCACTTGTCAGATAGTGTATTTTCTACTAATGTTATTTATGCCTCAAACATTCCATAAGGTCTCTTTCATTAAAAACATATGGCATCTTACATCTCTTCTTAAAAATATTCAAGGTATTGCAGAACATGGAAGGAGTTAGTTGCAGGAGACAGTTTCAACAAAAAAGCGCCAACAACTTCTTGTTATGATCTTGTTTTTGGCCCTTGGCATTAGAAACCATTTCACTTTCCTATGGGTTGAGAAATGGTGAAGGAAAGTGTGGTATTTTCCCACCACCTCTTTGAATCATGGTGTTAATGGGTGTTTTATTAGCTATGTTAGCTAATGACTAGGTTTTCTAGTTGCAATTATGGCCTTGGGTGTTAGAGACCTTCACATGCATTCACTACATGTGGAGCCTTGGGAGTAGGAAGGGTTATGTGGGAAAGGACACCCTAGGTAAAATTAGGTCATAAGTGGGTAATCACAGATGCAATGATTTGACATTGATGAAAAAATAGAGTGGCGACAAACTGGTTGGAAGTGGACCCATTACCAATCCTAATATGCACAAATACTTTGATGTCTTTGAAGATATTTACCCTAATGCAAACTCTCAATTGAGGTCCAAAGTAGAAATTTAATCCATATTATGGAATATATATTCCCATAAAGGGGCTACAATCCACTCCAGTGAAGGCCAAAATTACATTTGGAGGCCAGGGACATCCACCCATAGAAGGAAAGCTAGTCAAGTAAATTTTTCAATCGATAAGTAATGGTTCATGAAGGATAAAGCTATAAAGATATTTTTATAGATCCAAGGGTAGTGCAACATGATCGCATGCACATGGGTCAAGTCATTTTATTGAAAAGGGAAGAAACCTTTAGTTAGACTATGTGTATGGGTGCAATGACATTTATATGGCTCCCACACCTCTTTAGAATAGTTCAAGATGGCTAACTTAGGAGGCACCCACCCTACAAAGTATCATGTGATGGAGCCTAGCCTGAATGAGTTGCATAAACTATCATATTCAAAATTAGAGAATACAATACAAGAGGAGGGTCAATACTTCGTAATACCTTCATGATAAAGTTTTGGAAAACCTTGAATAGCAACTTTATTCTCTATATCCCAAAACTAACAAGCGATTTTTTAACTAAAATCATATTAAATCCCCTTATGACAAAAAAAATTACAATTAAACATAATTATCTAAATAACAATTAATACAAAGCGAATACACAATAGTTGACAATTAAGCTATAACTACTCCAAAGATCACAATCCTCAAACCATAGCTCTAGTTCTTAAAACCCTAAACTTTCACACTTACTCTATAATCCTCAAACCATAGCTCTAGTTCTTCAAACCAATCACAATCCTCAAACTATTAACAATAGATTTTTTAAGTAAAATCATATTAAATCCTCTTATGACAAAAAAATTGCAACTAAACATAATATCTAAATAACAATTAATACAAAGAGAATACACAATAGTTGACAATTAATCTATAACTACTCCAAAGATCACAAGCCTCAAACCATAACTCTAGTTCTTAAAACCCTAAACTTTCACACTTACTCTATAACCCTCGAACCATAGCTCTAGTTCTTAAAACCCTAAACTTTCACACATACTCTATAATCCTCCCCAATCCATAGTTATAGTTCTTAAAACCCTATGAATTTTGGGTTTAATTTTATAACCATAGTTGTAGTTCTTAAAACCCTAGCTCTAGTTCTTAAAACCCTAAACTTTCACACTTACTCTATAATCCTCCCTCGAGCCATAGTTGTAGTTCTTAAACCCTATGAATTTTGGGTTTAATTTTATAAATTTTGGACGTTCGAAATTGATGTCATTTTCAACGGTCATGGCCCAACGACAATCTCCTTTATGGTATTTTCACGTCTTGGTTAGATTGAGATATAAGCGCCAAAACACAAGGCACGTTTCTTGGTTTTATATGTCATGCAATCCGACCACAGTGAAAGTCGAACCCATAAACTTTGGATCGAAAGTCAAACGCGCTAATCCATTGCGCTATGCGGTCGACAATGTTTGTAATCACATCTCATATTGTAATATAAATAGCAATAGAAAAGAAGAAAAATATAAAATGCAAGGTGAAATTATATTCAAGCTTATAAATATTATTTCTTGTTTGAAGTGGTGAAATATCTCTGTCCATCTCCATGAGCACTCCACTCCATTCATGATGCCCACATTACATGAATAACTCAAATTGATAAGTGAAATATCATTTTCTAGGAAGTTTCCCACAATTAAGTCATCCAATAACTAATTGGAAAGCGATGACCATCATGCTTAATATTTCTACTACCTAAAATAACATTAATTTTGAAGAATCTTTAACCTCATAATAGTGTAAGAAGCCATCTCCACCCGCTTGACATCTATAATGTGAAAAAATAAATTTAATATTTTTTTATTAGACGAGCATTGATTATAAGTATGATTTGTCGATACATGCCAAATTATGTTTATGATCAATGTGTGCAATGGTGAAAACAGTGGGGTGGGGACCTGTTAACCCAATATCTATTCCTAGGGGCTTATCCATGCCCCCTTGACTAATCAAGGGTTGATTCGGTAACAAAACAAAGCATGATTTGTTGATAATATTTTCTAGTATGTTAAAAATGATTGATGATTGTCCATTGTTGTTTATATATAGATCCAACTAGACATGCCATCTAAAATTTAAATTAATTTTTTCACAATCATATAATCTATTATAACAAAGGAAGTGAGGTATGTTTTATAACTCAATATTAAAGGAATTGTATTGCTAATTTTATTTGTTAGTTTAGTGTAAAGTTGCCACAATATAGTGTTATACAAAATAAAAATATATATAATAATATTAAATCATTCACAAACATATATGAAATCATACGAATTATTAGAAGAATAGGAATTTGAAGCAATCTTTTTTGGCACCATTTATAGTTGTTTTGTATCAACCCACATGATTAATGGTAAGTTGCATGTAACTAAACATATATCTATATGACAAATTAGCATACATTCACCTCTCCTTCTACCTCCATGTAAGTGGGAACCATGTCCCACCTCTCTTGAATGGTCCAAATTATGAACATATTGTATGTTTAAGTTTTGTAGATAACTCTCCAGATACGGTTGATCCCATGCTGACTGGATCTCAGACCGTGACTGATGGGACACACAACTGCCCCCTGACGCCATCACTCTAATGTCACCCTCCCATAATTCATTGTGCAGGCTGTCTAACTCCTCGATGGGCGTGAACATTAAATCCCTTAGGGTACACGTCTCCTCCGCCATCCCTTGGTTTTATGCCTATGTCAACACATCGATGGCCAACTTTAATGCGCATCTAGAATTACGCTACCAAGTTATTGTTGCAGGCCTCCAGTCCTTCATTCCTTTCTCCACCCTCCTGCTCTTATTCATGTCTGCAACTCAACCTTCTTCTTCTCGATCCTTGCCGCCTCTTAGGTGTTGTATTCCCCCACTCTGCATACAGGCTGCACTATGTCGCGCAGACAAAGGGCCATGCCCAGACAGGGTCGAACAGGCTAGGGCACCTCCAGCCACTGAGCCATCAACTTCAACGCTCAGTCCAGTTAAAAGGGTTACGACCTGGAGATCCATGCTCCCCTCCGCCTCAGGTTTGATGACTAGGAAGATGAATTAACTGGCTCTCTCTCTATGGCTAACGGGACCACTGACCGCGGGTGTCACTATTGGGTTGTGAAAAACATGCTAGTCCACCTCCTCCTTCACTCCACCACCCTTCAAATCATGCCTCCATCTCCCTCAGCCACTCCAGCTGCCTCGGTAATTATAGCTCCCTATGTCTTTCCCGGTCCCTCAGTCTCTCCTTCCCCCTTAGTCACTCCAGTTTCCACCATTCACATTGACCCGCTTGTTGCGCCTATCGACATTGAGCTTCCACCACCTCCTTCGCAACAAAGAATGGAAAACACTAAGGCCGACAAAGCCAACACCACGGAGGACTATCGGAATTTGGACACCCATGTTTACTATCACAATTCTTTCTCATGTGTATATGTGTAAACTCTATAAGTTCCACATTTCTATGATATGTTTTCCCTCTCAGAGGGAGTATCTCTCTAACAACAAATTTCTGAATTCCCTTGAAGGGCAGGCTGGTCTTCTCTTTTTTCTTTTTTTGTGCCTGCAGAACAGACTCTCAGTTTTGTACTCTAGACTATATTACTATTTTACTTCAATAGAATAGCTCTTGAATTCACAAAAAAAAAAATTCGTAGATGACTATTGAAATCTCATTCTATTTTTATAGTTCTATATTGATTGTCGACAAGTAGAATTTTGAGAAAATGAAAATGACACTTTCCAAACTCATTTGAATGATAATGAAACAATATTTCACATTTCTCTAGAAGACCATCATCATAATTTATGTTTACTTTCATCTTGCAAAGTCATGGTTATTTTCAATTACTTACATTATATTAAAGGGTGAGAAATGCTTATGATTTAAGCAAACCACCTTTTTAAAATGTTATTCATTTTTATCTTTACATTTTTCCAATGATTTAGTTGATTGACCCCTTATTAGGTAGGCTTGTGTTTAAAATAATATCAAGTTGTCTCAAGAACCTCTTTGTTTTCTTAAAAATTGAATGAATTAAATGAGGTTTCATTGCTTATAACTCTCATACTCCCTATTTATCCATTATGAGGAAGAAAATAATTATGCAATAGAGACGAGTACCACCTCTATAAAAATGAATACCACCTCTATAAAAATGAAAGACACCATTGCTTGATTCCCCTCAACATCGATTCTTTTTCACAAGAAAAGGAATCAACATACCTACACAAGGTTTCATGGCTCATTACTAAATCATAATCATTTGATATATTTTTTCTGCAAAGTTTTTTGGTACAAAAAATAGTTAAAATACCATCGCATAACTCATTTTTAGTCTATAAAAAACCTATGTAATCTATTGCGTAAGCCTCTTAAAGAATATTGTGGATTTTTAAACATGATATATGGAAATAATTCCACCCATTTTTTATGTGGATTGTTTCACTTCGTCAATTACTTATTTAGGAAAGAATTTTGAAGGCAGGTGCATGCAGAGGGCTTCGACAGACGGAGAACTCTAAGTAGGAAGGCTTGAGTGGGGTTTTTGAAAGGAGGGAGGCTTGACGGAAGAATGGAAGAGGGTAGTGGGGGAGGCATGGGAGCCTCCCGAGCCCCTGAACCAACCAGCCTAAAGATCGGAGATATCCCGATAAATCTAGATCTGAATAAGGGGTAGAAACCATTGGTTAGGAAACTAGGACAGTGCATGCCAAAAGCGGCCCTAATTCCTACCATGCTAGTTAAATCATCAAAGATATGGGAAAAGATAGAATTCATGCAAGATCACGCACTAATAGGGAAGTTTGTGGGTCTTCAACCGTCAGAAAAATCCATGGTATGGTAGATCAACATGACATGGAAACCAAAGGAGCACTATGATCTCCAGCCGGGATCAAAAGGGTTTTTCACCATTTCCCTCCTAAACCTAGAAGATCAGAATAGGATCCTAGATGGAGGGCTGTATTTTTTCTACTCTCTTGGCTTTTTCTTATGACCCTGTAAGGATAAGTTTTGTCCGAACAAGGAATATATGAAGGTTTCTCCTGTCTGGATAAGATTGTATTCCTTGTCGGGTGAGTACTAGGATCTAGATATTTTGGAGGATCTAGAGAATATCGTGGGTAAATTTGTAAAGATATCGGAACAAATCAGGGATCAAAGGTATACGTCGTATGCAAGGATATATGTCTACATGGATCTATCGAAAGAACTGCCAGAAGAAATCTAAATGTCATGGGATGATGAGGAATGGCTCCAAACCCTAGACTATGAGTAGATCCCCTTTTGATGTCAAACGTGCCATGAATGTGGGCATCTCTTCAGATACTTCCCCATGACTAACCCAAAGGTCGGTGGGGAAAGAAAGGAGGAAGAACAGAAGGATAAAGGTTTCACAAAGGTCCCATCCCGTAAAAGAGGAGACATAAAACAGGAGAGCCAGGACATCCACAAGAAACCAACAGTCTCAAACAAATTAGACATCCTCGAAGATCTCACGGAGGATATCACGGAAGTTAATGAAGGAAAAAAGGCCAAGGAGGGGCAAAGGAACAAAACACCCCAGACAACAATGGAACATAAGGGTCCTATGGAAGAGGATTTGAATCAAGGAAAGCAGACTGAAGAAGATCGAGAGATAGGAGACGAAGTGGAGGATATGGATATTGGAGACCTAAATCTGGAAGGGATTGAGAAGGCTTGCGGAGATGTACAGAAAGGCCATGTTCCATAAGAACAATTAATACTGCTAAAGGAGGCCATTCTCAGGGCCCGATCCTCAAACCAACTGGGGATAAGCTCGAGATCTCACAAGGAGACTAAATAGAATTTTGAAGAACCTGCCAAGAAGGCTGGGAGAAAATTGAATAAATAGAGAGTTGTAGAAGTGAGCAGGAAGTTGGTAGAGTCAGGATAATACCCAACGATAAAGATAGCCTTAATCCTTTATTTCCCCAATGAATATGTTATCATGGAATATGCGGGGCCTGAACAACCCACAGAAGGTAAGAACTCTAAGTAAGAATATCAAGAGATAAAACCCGGCAATTGTCTTCCTTCAAGAAACCAAATGCCCAGCAAACATAATAGAGGAAGTTAGCAAGAAAATTTTGGAGGGGAGTTAGGGAATAGGAATAGATGCTAGAGGCTTTGTGGGAGGCCTAGGGATCATGTGGGTTCCTGCTAGGGTTTCCTTGGGAGGCTTCTAGGGTAGAAGATGTATTTTATCGGTGGACTTTAAAGTGATCGGTTTCTCGATAGGAGGAATGATCATGAATGTTTATGGCCCCCAAAATCCAAGGGAAAAAAAGAGATTTCCTCACATCCCTCTAAGGGGTCAATGATCGCACAAGCAATAGGATTTATATTGTGGGAGGGGAGTTTAATCTCATTACGTCCTTGGAGGATAAGAAAGTGGTCATCGAATATCGGAGGAAGAATGTGAGGTCTTCAGGGATACCATTGAGGACCTTGCACTAGTTGACATCATTCCAGGTGAAGGAAGGTTTACATGGAACGCTAAAAGAGAGGGGGGAAATCATATAGCTTCCAGGATTGATAGGTTCCTGGTCTCAGAGTTAGTTAGGGATTTGAGAAGTGAAATCCATTCAGCTACCCTCCCAAGAGCTTGCTCGAAACCAATGGCCCATAGAGTTAATGTGGATTGGGTTGGGATCCCAATTGAGGAAGCCTTTCAGACTGAAACAATTACGGTTAGACCACCCATTTTTTTACGAAAAGATCAAAACTTGGTGGGAAGAGCTGAGCGAAGAAGGAGGCCTGAGTATGTACAAGTTTCAATAGAAACTGAAAGCTCTGAAAGCTAAAATAAAAAAAATGGAACAGGGAGGAATTCATCAATATTTTTGTTGATAAAAGAATCTTAGAGTTACAACTCCAAGAGATTTAATCAAAAGGGATGATGGATGGGTACACTCAAGAGATGCAGGCAAAAAGAAAAAAGGCTCAGCGTAAGACTGGAGGAACAAGAAAAGAAAGAAGATTTTTTCTGGAAACAAAAATCTAGAAATCATTGGCTAAAGGAGGGGGGAAAAACACAACCTTCTTTCATCGTTCTATGGTACATAATAGGATGAAAAACAAAATATAGTATTTAAATATCATGGGAGGGGAATGGGTGGAATCTAGGGAAGAAATAGAGACAGCCTTAAATAATTTATTCACATAAATTATGTCAGATTAAAGAACGGAGAGAAGTATTGATATTGATAAAATTACCAGGGTCATTCCTTCTTTAGTGTCCGTTCAGCACAATGATCTTCTGATGAAACCCATAACCCTTTATGAAGTGGAGGAGGCGGTGTTTAAAATGAGGGAAGTGGTAGCCCTGGTCCCTGATGGATTCACGGTTAATTTTTTCACCTCTATTGGGATCTCATAAAAATGGAGGTTTGTATAATTGTGGAAGACTTTAGGTCAACCAAGAGATTGCTTCTAGTGTTCAATGCGACCTTCATTACTCTAATTCTGAAATGTGAAGGAGTGGACTCCCTGGACAAATTCATACCCATCAGTATGTGCAATGTGATTTATAAAATCACTACCAAGGTTATAACAAATCGTCTTAAGCCCTTGTTACCAGGGATTATCTCTCCAACAATTGGGTTTTGTTGGGGGCAGACAGAAAATGGATGGAATCATCTTGGTGCATGAACTACTGCACTCAATAAGAACACAAAAAATTTCAGGAATGATGATCAAGCTAGACATAGCCAAGGCCTGTGATAAGCTAAATTGGTACTTCATTAGGTGTATGCTTGAAGCTTTTGGATTTTAGGGATACTGAATTGAATGGATCATGCACCTGGTAACTTCAACTTTCTACTCCATCCTGATTAATGGGGTCACATAAGGTACCTTATGACCTTCGAGGGGAATCAAGCAGGGGGACCCACTGTCTTCCTTCCTCTTTATCCTAATGGAGGAGGGTTTGGTGAGGGATTTGACGTATGCAAAGGAGAATGATGAATTAAGAGGACTTAAAGTCCACCCTGAGGCGGCGTAGCATACTCATCAACAATTTTTTGATGATACAATGCTTATAGGATACCCTTCAGTCAAAGAGGTATGATGTTTCAAGAAATGTCTTTCATGTTTTGGCTCAGCATTAGGCCTAGATATTAATGCCTAGAAATATCAGGTCTTATTTTTCAACACTTACATGGTTTCCCAAAGAAATATATGGAGGATTATGGTAACGGGCCGACCAAAAAAAGGTCCATGGGGAGAGCTCTTGGATAATATGAAAAACTGCCTAAAAATTGGACTCTAAGGCCTCTCAATTTCGCAGGCATGCTAGTTCTGGTAAATTTAGTCCTCTAGGCAATGCCTTCCTACCTCTTATCCACCTTGGCGGCCTCGAAGATGATTCTTAAGGAAATTCAATGAATTCAATGGGATTTTTTGTGGAGTGGTAACATTGACAAGAGGAAATAGCCTCTGGTCAGCTGGGACACGATATGCACTCCAAAAATCCAAGGGAGTCTAGGCCTAAGAGACCCAGAAAAATCAAGTATAGTTAGTGGAGCAAAACTCTGGTGGAGATAGGTCACACAGGACAAAGAGCCCTGGGCGAAAATTTGGCATTCAAAATATGCGAAGGGATGGGACAAAAAGGACTTGATTCGGTTCTTGAAAGATAAACAAGGGTCGCACATCTGGCGCATAGCCTGGCAAGGGAGAGACCTAGTTCAGGCCCACATCTTCTGGGAAGTCGAAAATGGTCGGACAACCTGGATATGGGAAGAATCATGGCAACAACTTCCACCCTTGGGGAAGGAGGTCAAATTCCAACATATAAAGGAAGCATGCCTCACCCGAGGCCTAAACCTAGTAAGTGACATATGGAAACCACAGACCTACCCCTAGTACTTTAGGACCTAGGTGGATAAATACTGGCGAGAACGCATGGGACCAAGTGAAGAGGTTGATAGATTTTTAGAAGCCCTGGACAACTGACAAATCAGAATTCACCCTGGGGAAGATAAATTCCGATGGGAGTATTTCCCATCAAGGTATTTCACAATTAAAGAATTCTACAACATCCTGATTAATGCTACTGAACCACCCATAGAAAAAAAACTAGGGAAATCTTTGGAAGAAAAAAATATGGCCCAAAATTGCAAATTTCACCTAGTTGGTAATGAAGAACATAATTTTAACTGGTGAAAATATCATAAAAAGAAGGATGATGGGCCCATATTGATGTTGCTTGTGTCAAGGCGAATATGAGACGATCAACCACCTCTTGGACTCCTATGCGTTCACATCCTCAATCTGGGACAGGGGGGCAAAAATTAGATAGAATGCGACAGTGCCCAGATAGAACGATCAGTGAATGGTCTCGCAACCCTTTCTCTAACTACATCCTGAACCGTGTCTGATATTTATTCCCCACTTTGTGATATGGGAAGTCTGGAAGGAAATAAATCTGAGAATGTTCCAAGGGAAACAAAACCCTGTTGCAAAAATATGGGAAGCAATTCTAACCAAAGCCAGGGAAACCATAAGGACATAGACTTGGAATGACTCAAACTAGGACTCGAGTGCTTCTGTGAATCTCATTCTCCAAAACTAGGGACTTCCCCGCAAAAATCAAATGACACCTAACACAACCAGATGGTCTAAGGAAATTTCGAGTGTGAACCAATGGATGCTTCCACCGGAGGGTGTTTTTAAACTAAATTTCAATGTGGCTTCAAAAGGTAACCCAGTCCCGGTAGGCTATGGGTTTATCATTAGAGATTACAGAGGAAGGATGATGGGTTTTGGCTCTGGTTACATCGGGCGGGAGACGAACAACATAGAATAAATCAAAGGCCTCCTCTAGGGCCTAACCATGCTCAAAGAATAGGGATGGTTTCCTAGTATTATTGAAGGTGACTCTAAAATGGTAATTCAAATGGACATCAAACTCCAGAACAACTCGCAGAGCCTCAAGGTGGCTCGGTCATGGCATCTTCAATCAAGGGTGGAGGACCTTCAAAGAAATATTTGTGAAGGAATGGCTATGAAATTCATTCACATCCGTGTTGATGTATATGTAACTTCGGAATGTATTCTTCTATGTATTGTAACCCGATGTTTATTCCGGGATGTTTCTATTATGTATTTGAGTCATGTGGTCATGCCCCGATGTTCCGATCGGGAGTATTAATAATGTAAATAAGTCATATCAAGTCATTAGGTAAGTCCCCACAGTTTCGGGGCACTTGAGTTATTATACACTAATTAAGGTGTAGGCTCAAGTAGTAATTATTAGGTCGAGCCTACGTGTGAAATGGCAATTCAAGTGAATGGATGAATATAAATAGAGAGTGTGAGTCTCTCTATTTATCACTTGTGACATACATCACTTGCTCTCTCAAGTGTGGTGCACCTTTGGAGAAGGAAATACTTTGGCTTGACAGAAGACAGAAGGCTACTGCTGTTTTGGGAGATCTCTTACTGTTTTGGTGTTGATTCTATCTTAGAGGAAGTTGCGGGGTTTTCTCCTTTATGGTTTCCCCGAGGAAAAATCTTTGTGTCTCTTGTCTCTTGTGATGTGCTCATGTTTTATTGCTGTGCTTGTTATTCTCTCAGTGAAAAGATCCTAAGATCATAATGCTAGCTTAATTGTTGAAAAACTAACATGGTATCAGAGCTAACCTGAGAAGAAGACATTGTGCAGCTATAGGAACTAGGGCTTCCTAGTTTGTGGATCTTCCTCTACATATTTTCAGCAAAAGTATGCTAGGATGACTCTCCATTGAAGGGTGCATCTTTTTGTCGATGCGGAATTCAATTTCAAGCATTTTCAGTTTCGATGCGGAAATTAGGGCTTTCTACAGAAGAGGAATTTTTGAGTGAGACCAGCATAGGATTGTTCTCCTCATCAAAACCGAATTTTAGAGACCTGGATCAAGAAATTTGGTTGGATGAAACTCCAAGAAAGTCAAACCCTAGTTTGACCCTGAGCTACGAGAAACCCTAAATACTAAAACTGCTAAGTATTGGTACAGTCGCTATATTGCGAGATTGGTGAAGTCTCAGAAGCTGAAAACTACAGGGGCCAAAGATAAAATCCTGATGAACATTGTGTCCAAAAATCAGCCTCAGATTCGCTATATTCTGGGAGATATGATCTCTCCAAGTTAGGGTTCCAGCCTCTTCCAGAATTCATCCATAAACAGGACACCTGGGGAGATCTGCAATATCATGGGCTACAGAGGTCCAAATGGAATTCATGAAGATGTTACAGAAAGGGAACGGAATTTAATTTCTTTGGTCTAAATATCAGACTCAGAAGATGAATTAGTGACACATGGCAGGCCGTACAACTTCGTTGTTCTGAATAGTCCTGTAACAGGTTACCTTGGGAAAAGGATCATAAATACCAAATGGTGAAACCAATTCTGATGAAACCTGCGGTTTTGGATCAGTTACATGCGAGGTTACCTCAGTACAAACTTTCAGACATAGAGGAACAGTAATTTCAGAGATATCACAGAAACAGTAACTAGCATTTCTGCAGAAGAAATCAGAAAATTAGGGCTTCCTGTTCCGGGAGCTTCCCTTCACTGTTTTCAGAAAAGGAGTACATTGGATAGCTCCATTTTAAGAGATCTATATGTTCATCCAATCATATCTAAAAGATTCCAAGTTTTGAAAATTAGGGTTTCTGTGACAAACCCTAGATCAACGAACTCCGGGACAAGGACGGATACCTCAAATCGGTAAGACCTAATCCTTTGCTATTTCCATTTGAGGCTCTCATTTCAATATGATATATCACATCAGCTTGGTGACAAGCTTTGGGAAGTTGACAACTTCCAAACAGAGAAGTATTTGATCTCTCTGAAGAAAATGTATTGGACACCTACATGAGTATAGAGGTTCCAGTTTCAGAGGGAGACGAGGTTAGAAGCCTTTCACAAGAAGAACCTTCTCTCCATTTCAGCATTGATGTAAAAGGAATGCAGATTGCATTCATAGATGGTCAAGTCATCATATGGCTAAAAGGAAAGACTATCAATGATGCGGTAGTGATTAGAGAACAAGAAGGAGGCTTGTACAAATTGAAGGGCTATCCAGAACAAGCCTTGATCCATGATACGGTAGAGCCAAATGAGCTTTGGCATAGAAGGCTTGCACATGTGCACTACAGAGCAGTACCTATTGCAAGCAAAGCTATTCCAGATTTTCAAGCTATTTGAAGGGAAGAACAAAAATCAGAATATGACCTAAAGAAGAAGTGAAGAATGCAGAAGTGGTGATGGCCACCTTGAATGGCCTCCCAGGATCGTGGAATTCATTCATTCAAGGAACGTGTTCCAGAAGGAAGTGATTACTTTCAGCAAACTTTGGGAAGAAGAAGAAGCTCTACCCATAAGAAGAGAAGATAAGACGGGATCATTTGAAGATCCGGCTCTCACCATCCAAAGAATATCCCTCAAGCAATGAGGAATATGAAGAACTCAACTCTTGAAGAACTTCTTATCCACCTTAGCCTTTGGATAAGAAACGATGCTATTATGAATGAAGAAGACGATGAAGCTAAAGGCTCAAGAAGGAGTCTACCCTCGAAACGAATAAAGATAAGTATTCAGTTGTCATTTCATTATATTATTTTGTTATGCATTTGTTTATATTCAGTTATTGTATTATGCATGATAGGATGTTTGCATTAATGACAGAATACTACTAATATGCACGTGATGGGTAAGTAGCTCATGGTGCTATACAAATTCTCCATTGCTACTTATCTAGAATGAAACCTCTTTGCTGACATATTGGATTAGTGCACAATCTCAATGTTGTCTTGGTAGAGATGGAAGGCATCTAGAAAGTTTCAGTGAGATATGGATGAATGTTGTATTGGCTAAAGTAGTTGCATGATCATATACTTATGCATAGTAACTTGCCAGTATGAATATTCCTTATGAAATGTTTCTAACCATACAAATGCATTTGACTTGTAGGAAAGATCGCATACATAATCGCCTACAAGCAAAGAAGAATGAAGACTTGTTCCAAAGAACAAGTGACGACAGTTCAAAGACAAAGAATAATATGATGAGTGCAGTGACATCATTGATGCAGAACCTTCCAGCCACCAAGAAGAAAGGGAAGATCAGTTCAAGAAGAATGATGTATGGGCGTAGTATCGAGACCTGAAGAGAATTTCATATTTCCATCATGCAGTAGATGGAAACATCGTGGGATACAAAGCAAGATTCGTAGCATGAGGCTTCTCATGAAGAGAAGGCATAGTCTACAAAGAAACATTTACAGCTAATAGAAGTGAAGTCACATGACATGCATAATCATGTGTGCAAATGAAAGAAGGATTTATACGAGTTCAGAAGACACCCATGGGATAACGCACACATGATGAGCTTGATGAATATCTTAACCTTTGCCACAAGGTTGATAGAGGATGACAAGCTCATAGATGGGTGCAAGATGAACTTTTGAAGAAGTTCAAGATAGAGGATCTTAGTATCCAATGATCCTAGATGGATACTACTTGTCACTCTAGTACAGAATGTTTCAGTGCATAGAGTACGGAAGACAGAGGGAGTATGATGCTCCGCTTCAGAGGGAGTGATTGCAGAAGATCCTGAGGTTCGACATGGTACGACAGGATGGGCAGATTACTAATGATTCTAGGATTTACTGAGAGTAAAGTGGATTTCAACCTTTGCTTCAAGGTTGAAGACAGAAGACCAGTGATGCTCCTATTATGTGTCGATGCACTATTATTCTAGGCATGGAGGTGTGGCAGAGTATAGATGGGATCTTCCTTGGACAAGGGAAGTATGCAGTAGAGATCTTGAAGAGATTCAGGATGATGGACTGCATGACCACACCTATGGCATCGAACCTGAAGCTATTGAGTGATGCTTCGTCAGAGTCGGTTGATGCTACGATGTATCGTCCGATGATTGGGTCATTGATGTAGCTGAAGAACACGAGACCAGACATTTGCTTTGCTGTGAACACCTTGAGCTAGTACCTGACAGATCCGAGAAGTGTTCACTTGACTGCTGCAAAGCATATTTT
>LPNX010315147.1:135780-169521 GCA_001517045.1 Pseudotsuga menziesii | reverse complement strand
TCAAGTACGATGCGAATCAGAAGATTAACCTGGAGGGTTATGTTGATTCAGATTGGGCAGGCAGTGCCATTGACAGGAAGAGTACTTCAGGGTGTTGCTTCAATATGGGATCAGGTGTGATCTCTTGGTTTAGCAGGAAGCAATCCTGTGTGGCACTGAGTACAGCTGAAGCAGAGTATGTCGCAACTTATTCAGCTAGTTGTGAGGCAATATGGCTGCGAAAGCTACTGTCTGATATATTTGATCTCCAGTTGGATGCTACTTGTATACATTGTGACAACCAGAGTTGCATGAAGTTGTCATAGAATCCAGTGTTTCATGACAAGTCGAAGCATATCGAGATCAAGTATCACTATATCAGGGATATGGTGCAGAGAGGAGCAGTGAAGCTCCTGTATGTTGCGATGGAGGAACAGATAGCTGATGTATTGATGACTCCATTGGCTAGGCTGAAGTTCGAGTACTTCAGAGAGAGACTTGGTGTTCTCCAGATCGAGGCTTCCTCCCAGAGACAGTGATGGGACCCATAGCCATTCTGACATGGTGAGAGGATTGGTTCCTTCCATGGTCAGATGTAAGGGCTGAGCTATTCCGTCATGGTGAGAGGATTGGTTCCTTCCATGACTGATATGAGTACTGAGATTCATGGCCATTCTATCGAGTAGGACAGATGTAAGGGCTGAACCATTCTGTTCATGGCTAAAGGATTAAGTTCCTTCCATGTCAGATGTGAGTGTTGGCCATTCCGACGAGCAGGTTGGATATAAGTGCAGTGCCATTTCGACATGGTGAGAGGATTGGTTCCTTCCATGGTCGGATGTAAGGGCCGTGACATGGTGAGAGGATTGGTTCCTTCCATTGTCAGGATGCCACATCCAGCATGAAAAAGGGCTGGCTCTGTGAAGACTCATCTAGTTTGAAAAAGGACTAGCTCTGAAGTAGATGCCACATCTGGTTTGAAAAAGGACCAGCTCTGTGATGCCTCATCTGGTTTGAAAAAGGACCAGCTCTGAAGATGCCTCATCTAGTTTGAAAAAGGACTAGCTCTGGGAAGACTCATCTAGTTTGAAAATGGACTAGCTCTGAAGTATATGCCACATCTGGTTTGAAAAAGGACCAGCTTTGTGATGCCTCATCTGGTTTGAAAAAGGACCAGCTCTGAAGATGCCTCATCTAGTTTGAAAAAGGACTAGATCTGGGAAGACTCATCTAGTTTGAAAAAGGACTAGCTCTGTGTAGATGCCTCATCTAGTTTGAAAAAGGACTAGCTCTGGGAAGACTCATCTAGTTTGAAAAAGGACTAGCTCTGTGTAGATGCCTCATCTAGTTTGAAAAAGGACTAGCTCTGGAAAGACTCATCTAGTTTGAAAAAGGAATAGCTCTGTGTAGATGCCTCATCTAGTTTGAAAAAGGACTAGCTCTGGGAAGACTCATCTAGTTTGAAAAAAGACTAGCTCTGTGTAGATGCCTCATCTAGTTTGAAAGAGGACTAGCTCTGAGATGATACATCCAGTATGAAAAAGGACTGGCTCTGTAGAACTTCCTATGACGAGTAGAATCATGAGATAACACCAGTTTTGATCCAGATCGAGTGATGATCCAGATCCAGTAATGATGATCCAGCAGTAATGATCCAGATCGAGTGATGATCCAGATCCAGCCCAGTGATGATGATCTAGATCGAGAGATGATCCAAATCCAGTGAATATGACTTGAAGACGAAGATGACTTGAAGACGAGATGACCCAGCTGATACAGAGAAGAAGACCAGTGCTGAAAAATTGTGTCGAAAGAATACCTTCCTAGTTAAGAGGGAGTGTTGATGTATATGTAACTTCGAAATGTATTCTTCTATGTATTGTAACCCGATGTTTATTCCGGGATGTTTCTATTATGTATTTGAGTCATGTGGCCATGCCCCGATGTTCCGATCAGGAGGATTAATAATGTAAATAAGTCATATCAAGTCATTAGGTAAGTCCCCACAGTTTCGGGGCACTTGATTTATTATACACTAATTAAGGTGTAGGCTCGAGTAGTAATTATTAGGTCGAGCCTACGTGTGAAATGGCAATTCAAGTGAACGGATGAATATAAATAGAGAGTGTGAGTCTCTCTATTTATCACTTGTGACATACATCACTTGCTCTCTCAAGTGTGGCGCACCTTTGGAGAAGGAAATACTTTGGCTTGATAGAAGACAGAAGGCTACTGCTGTTTTGGGAGATCTCTTACTGTTTGGTGTTGATTCTATCTTAGAGGAAGTTGCGGGGTTTTCTCCTTTATGGTTTCCCCGAGGAAAACTCTTTGTGTCTCTTGTCTCTTGTGATGTGCTCATGTTTTATTGATGTGCTTGTTATTCTCTCAGTGAAAAGATCCTAAGATCATAATGCTAGCTTAATTGTTGAAAAACTAACAATCCGTCGTCAAGGGAACAAGGTGGCGGATCAACTGGAAAGTTGGAGTACAGAGAACCACCAAGGTGTCAATGCCAAATATTGGAGGGAGGTGATGGATACGAAGGTACATGCCAGGTGTGCCAATTTCGTGTCCCAGGACATGTAGAGAAATCATGCCCGAGAGCTATCAGTTTAATGGGTGGTCCCGGACCTCTCGTAAGTGCACGTGGATCCGATGAAATATCGTGGGTGGGCATGTGATGAGTGTAGGAGGTTTAATTCTGCATTCCTCCAACTTCTTATCACCATATTTTCATCAGTCCAAAAGAATGAATATGCAGAGTGAGAAGCTACGAGGGGCCTTCTCTAGATTTATGAACATCCTACCGCAGATGGTAACTGGATCATCATGAGTTGTAGAAAGGGAATGATGTGAGGGGGTGGGAAATTTCTATTTAGGGAGATGTGGCTCTGGGATGTTTCCCATGACGAGCTTGTGATGGTTGTTGTTTCCATCTCTGGTCTGATAAGAATCGGGTTGAAGTGCAGTGTGGTGAATTATTTGAGAGGTCGAGGCAAGATGAGCTCAATCAGCCACAAGGGGAAGGGTAAACATATGGCGAACCAACTAGAGGAAATAGGATGAGGAACCTGAGCTTAGACCAAGGCATTGTGGGAATCTCATATTTTTGAACTAGGCCTTCCTGAGGAAATCCAACAGTGGGTGAATGAGGTCGAGCAGAACCTATGGGCGGTTTTGGACAATGAGACCCTGCATGAGGAGCGTCACAAGGTGGAAGATTGGATTCTTGACCCAGGACACTCAGTGGGCCGAATGAGCCAGTACAAAAAGACTGTGGCTTTGTTCTGGATCATGAAGAACATAATTGGTCGGGTGACCTAGGATAAGGAAGTGAAAGAAGTCAAGCTAGCGTAGCTGGAGCAATGGCGAGGCGATGTCGACTCCAATCTCAAGCATCTGAATTTCAAGGTGGACCTTCTCCTAAAGCGTTATGGCGTCTTGATCCCTCTTGCACCCATGGTGCTCCACGGCAATCGTCTAGCAGCCGAGGCTCCCTAGACAGTTAATAGGAGGGACCTCCCCTATGTCCTACTTTAGCGATGGTGGCTGCACGACTCTCTTGTTTTTGGGCTGGTGGCACATATCAGACTAGTGGATTTTCTTATATGGGGGTTTATGTTAAGTTTTTTTTTTCCAGTAAATACTAGTTTCATGTTTAGTCATGTAGACAGGTCGGTTGGTCGCCCGATTCCCAATCTTTTAGGGGTAGTAGAAGGGGGAATGATATCTTCTCTAAATGTACGGTTGTAAGGCCTTTTTTGATGTGGCTATTTTTGGAAAGTATGTGGGGAAGCTTTTGGGAAGAGACAATCATGTAAATCTTCTCAGTTCTAGGATGCCTAAAGTGTTAGGCTTGGCTGCAAAGAAGGCCCATGTTTTGTAACTTTTTTCATATTTAATACAATGATCTCTCTTACTTACAAAAAAAATGTACTTATTTAGGATAAATGTTTAAGTGAAAGAAGAATATAGAAAAGGGAGCTATAGAAACAAGGAGAGAAAATTTTAGATTATGATTAAGCTAAAGAGAGGGAAAAGTGGTCAAGGGAAATTTTAAGGCTCCGCAATTCTCTTAAAGTGTAGAAACCTTAGTGACTCTTACTAATTATCAAATTTCCAACCATAATGATATTTTAAAATAAATATTCAAATTTCTAAGCGTTTATATAGTTTTTGGATAATTTTGCCAACTTTAGAGTGAAATTTTTTAATTCTTTTGAATTTGGGTGAATCGTATTGGAAAATAAATGGAAAACGACGAATATTTTTTGGAAACAAATCTTGAAATTTAAACCATGAACTAATTTTTTTATGCATAGTGATATTTCCTCCCCCTGTGCCACAAAGGTGCAATTGAACAGAACATCCAAGGTGCAATTACGTAGCCAACTACCGAGATGTCGAACTTCATTAATATCAAATAATCACTTGGTGAATCCCTCTAATGTATTTTCATCACAGGTATTTAATTGCATTGTTGAAAGTATTCCAGACAAGCAAAGCGTATAATGGTTACTTTATGCATTTATCCATGGCATGAGAAACATCAATCAAGTCCCGTATATACACTAAATGAAGTGTATAGTCATTGAATGAAAGAAACTCTTCATAGTTTTGGTAATAAATATGAAAGCCAAAAATCTAGTATACTACCATACATTATTTTCAATAAGTAAAACACAAAAATATCTCTATCCATCTCCAAATGGAGTCCATTCCACTCATGATGTCATGGCCTATATATGAAATAACGTTTGTCAGTAGATAACCAAAAGATCATGTTCTTGGAAGTTCCTAATTAAGACATCCAACAAATAGTTGGAAAGTGATGATCATCATTTGTGAAGAAACAACCTCATTGAAAGAGCCCATGGGCCCACCAAAGTTATTCGGCCCATTTCCAAATTTAAATTTAAATAAATATTTTTATATTCTTTTCACACTTTCTATGAAAGAGACTATAATAGAGGAAGGTGCCACTCTACATCATAGCGATAATATTAATATTATTACTACATCTAAATTTAAGGAAAAGTTGTGATACGATCAAAAGTTAGAGGATAAAAGAAAATGAAGATATTATAAGGAGGTGATCAACCCAAATATAGAAATCAAAACTATCTCTCTGTTTTATCTAGCATAAAGAAAAAAATCAGCATTGCTAAAATAAGAACAAACTCTCATGAGCTCCATAGTGAAACAAGGAATTGGACAATTACGAAAACGTCATGGGATGAAAAAATTTGTCATCTTTGTGACACAAAAAGGGTTAAAGGCAAAAATCACTTTCTCATAGACTGTCCTGCGTACACCCACGTTAGAGCACGATTTCAAAACATTTTCTACAATACTGACCTTCCGAACCATTTAACTCATCACAACTATGGTGATTTGGGAATGCTTCTCTTAAAGTTGTTTGAACATAGAAATAAAATTCTAAGGAAAACCAATTAACTTCTTTCCTTTTTAAAGTCTGATAAATCAAATTTGGTCTCAATGAATGTTATTAGCTATCATCATCATATATGTTTTCAATTGTTTATTTGGATCTCTTAATGTTTAATATTTCAAAGTTAAGATGGATCTATATTAGTTCATATTCATGTATATTGTCATGCATGAGAGATTAGACACCTTACAATGTTGCATGCCAAAGGAGGAGCTCGTCCAACAATATTGCACAATGTACCATATTTAGTGTCAATGATGCCTTGAAAGAGAAAAAATATAAGAATATTTGGATTGGGGAAGATATCAAAACATAATTTTGAGGCAAACCCAACTAAACCATTTTATGAATGATTAGATGTGAGTAAAAGTTTGCTTGGGATATCATATCATGCACATAATGTGGAGAGTTATCTTCACAATGATGCAAAGGGCTAAGCTTAAGAAATATTAATAATTTTAAATTATTCTAGATGATAAGGTGATAAGTTATACTCTTCATCTAGTAGAAGTTAAAGGTGGAAGTATTAGAACATATATTTCATAAATGAGATTGACTTCTTATTTTGAAATCTTAGGGATGTTAGATGATTTGAAATATGAACGGTGAATTTCAAGAAAGACATGTATGCTTTTGCAATTATGGTGATGCATGCTAAAAATCAAGGGCAGAGACTTTATATAAAAAAGGATAGCATCAAATTATACGAACCATTGTAATCAAGAAATAAATTTTGTAGCCTTTGTAAGCAAGAAGGAAATTTTGTATTCCATCAAGAAAACACTTTGACAAAAACAAAAGGCAAAGAAACCCTTGATCAAGTAAAATAATTCCATTGTATTGGTACTAAAAGTTGATATGGAAATCTACTAAGTTGATCACTCCTATCCTATAATGGATACGGTCAACGATTGGAGAGGAATGATGCCAATGAGAGGATTGTTGAGAAGAAGAGGATAGGAAAAGACTCTCTACATTTTCATCAATCTACCTACAAGATACTAAGGGAACGATATCATTATTCCAAGGTAGTTGGATACACAATAGGCCTTAATAGATAAGAATTTAAGCTTGACAAAGTAGAACTCACAAATTCAAAATGAAATTAGAGAAAAATTCAAACCTTGTTGAATCCCTTTAACGAAAACTTGATATAAAAAATATAAAATACAGGGAAATGTTCATAAAAATTATGTTTATTAAAAAAACTTCACATAGCAAGAAGGTAATGTATCAACCCAACAATTTGGTGTAGACTCTTAATGAATAAAGCAAACAAATATTTTAATTGTTTTACATTCCATTGAAACAATATTTGGTGTCTCACATATAATGCTCAAATGAATTATTGTTAAGTGTCTTTTATTTACTAAAAAATAATGAGAGTGTTATGCCTGAGAGTATCTTCAACATTCCCTACAGATCCACCATAGTGGGGGTTATTTCTTGCTATGTAAAGGCCAAGTCTTTGAGTGTTTTTGTATGTAGAGTGTTTTTTTGGGGATAAATACCCCTAATCATGTCATGGATGGTCCTCTTGATTTCCACTTCCGAAAGGTGCTCCCCCTATAGGGATTAGTTCCCTTTAGGGTCTAACCATTTGGATGCATGAACACACTCATTTATTTTCCATGTAAAAGGTGATAGCACTTCATAAAGGGTTGTGTACCACATATAACACATATTATTTTCTAACTTGGACCTAGTATTTTTTGATATAAAACCCCTCCTCTGGGATGTGTTACTTGCAAATTATACTTCCTTACTAAAGAATCCTGCAAGGATAATGAAGGAGGATGTTTAGGGAACACATTTATTGGGTTTAATTGGGGCATGGCGTTCTCCTTTTGGCACACCTATCACTTGGTGTAGCCAAATTGTCATTGTGTGGTTTAGTTCCCAAATTTGTCGGTGCAGTAACCCAAATTGCTATATTTTTACATTATCTTGTAGGCTCATGACTTAAAATTAGGTGAGGCTAGTCTTTATAATTAGCACCTCCCTCTCATTGTAAATACACAACAAGATATGGGTTTATTATGAGATATTTTCTATTTTTCTTGGTTTATTGGAGCTCTCGATGTTATGCACACCTCTCTTTGGATGATATTTCTTTCTTGAAGGTTAATTTGATGAATTTCTAGGGTTTCTTTTACACATACTATTGGTTGATCCTAAGAATATTTGTGATAATTCATGCTTAAGAGTGACATAATGTGTATCTACTTTCTCATCCCTTAGTTCATGTTGGTAAGTTTATCTCCTAACACTAGTTTAACGTCATTATTGAGGTGCTTTGGGACAAGTTAGGGTTTCTTGCTAGCATTTTGTCAACTTTGTATGAGGATATATTCCTGTCAAAGGAGCTCTCCATTATTAATTGGGCCTTCAAATTCTTCACTTGCCCTAATTATACTCTTCTACCTAACTCTTATGGTTGCTAGTTGATTCCCTAATTGCAAGTATTGAAAGTCATTTTAAGATAACAATGTTGGTATCAATCTCTCAATGCCACTAGGGATTGAGACAAGAATCATATGCCCTATCTTTTCAAGAAATATCTCTCTCTTTTATCAATTTACATTCATTTTATTTCACATGCATATTTATATATTAAAAAACTCTAAAAAATATTATATTGCTAGAAAAACCCTAAAATTATAAATAAATTCAAAACTACAAAAAATATTTGCAACTTAATAATTATGTTCTAGCCATCAAATTTTCCTATTGGATTTATCCACGGATCTCTGAGGGTGTCCCACTTTGACCTAGTGCATTGGGAATGATGAAAATGCTTAAATTAGGGTTTCTACATGGTTTTTGAATTTATGATTGGACCATCAAGTGCACCCTAGGCCACTTGATCTTCTCCCCTTCAGAGCACATCATTCTTAGTTGGTTCCTTGGTAAGTGTGAAACCATGCCTTGGTATTTTTGAAGTGTATTGAACTAGTGATATTGATTGATATTGATTGGTAGATTGAATTAACTCCTTTAATAAGATTTATGTGTCTTTATCATCTGTTATTGAATCCATACAAGGAATTGATCTTATCCATAAGGATTGTAGAATGGTACTTACAGGTGCGTTGGTGTCTACATGTATTATTCCTCAATTGGGGGCTCTCTCCTAGGTTTAAGAGTTACCCAAATAAGTTGAGGAGTTAGGCCATGATGACATTGGGTCTAACCCCTTCTGTATGCTTACCATCACTATCACAAGGCATAATTTGTCTCCCATTAGAGGAAATTTCAACTCAAAATGGGCCTTTTAACTTTTATTCAAATTCCATGTCATCATGTGTTAGCCAATGAAATTTCTTTAAATTTGAAATACCGTATAGGTCTTAAACACTTTTTTAATATAAATTTGGGGATAGGTATCATAAAAAAAACTACTTTTTTTGTTTGTATTTTTGACATATCTTCCTGTGTTTTTACTCAAATTTCGATCGGGAGAGCTTGTTGGATGCAGAATTAAATTCCACATCCAACGAGTACCCACTTGGCATACTTTTGATGGACCCCGCTACCCCAAAAACAAGAAATACCTGAAAAAATGGAATGATGATGAAAAAATGGAATGATGACATCATCATTCCATTTTTTCAGGTATTTCTTTTTTTGGGGTAGCGGGGTCCATCAAAAGTATGCCAAGTGGGTACTCGTTGGATGTGGAATTTAATTCTGCATCCAACGAGCTCTCCCGATCGAAATTTGAGTAAAAACACAAGGAGATATGTCAAAAATACAAACAAAAATGTAGTTTTTTTCTTTTCTTCCTCCAAAATTAATAAATATTATTTTATTATTTTAACTATTATTTTATTAGTTCATTTTAGGAGGCCCATTTTGAGTTGAAATTTCCTCTAATGTTTGAAATGACTGCTAGTTTGAATGGTAACAGAGAGCCTTAATATATAAACAATGAAAAATAAGGGTATAAGAAAGCACCCATGGCCACTACACAACTAGGCAAGATCTTATTCACTATATGGATTTTGTCTCTCGAAATTAGTTATCATATAAATAGAATTTTTGGTTTATATATTTTAAAAGATACACTAGATTGAAGTTGGCGTAATAGATTGAAGTTGGCATAATAGATTGAAGTTGATTTAATAGATGAGGGATGGGTGAATTTGCTAGTTCATGTCATACATTTTGGCAAAAACGTGTGTAAATTTGTGGAGGTCGTTTTATCATACAAATTTGTAGATAAAATAGTTTTTCAAACAAAAACAAATTCAATCAAAAATTTATATTACTCACAAACACTTGAACATGGACTTTACTAAATTTTGATTTAAGATCTTGTTCAAAGTATTGTTCTAGACTCAGTTGGACAAATTCTCTCATGGAGTATTATTTTGTCCAGAGGTAGTTCTATAGTAAATATACTACAAACTCTATAATCAAAGCTTTAGTTTGACCTTTCATTCAAGGGATTGCATTTTGATGCCTTTAATGGCAATGTAGCCACAACAATATTTAAATAGAGAAAGGAAAACAAGTGCAACACTAATATGTTTGTGAATATCTAAGCAATTATTTATTTGTTCTTTAATTTTTTTAAATTACAAGTTTATTCTATTTTTTAATTCTATTGAAAAAACTAATCGTTATTGACAAGCAAATGTGCTACATTGCTTTTTAATCATCCAATAATACTCAAAGGGATAAACCCCCTTTAGTGATAGAGCAGAAGGGATATAACATGTGAAGAGTTCAATAAACTTGTGCAACAAAATCAATACCAACACAATCTAAAACACACGAAATAACAATGGCCACACATAAAGTACATAAATATATACCTTGGAAACCCTTAACTAGGAATATCGTCCTAACTTAAATTTGCTCCTCTCTTTATCTCATTGTATCATATTCACCCTTTGCAAATACAATATTTAGTATCTAAAACCCTAATCTATTAACTTGGATTATATTACAACCCAATTTGCATGGGTAGAAAAACACATTAGAGGAAATTCCAACTCAAAATGGGCCTTTCAATCCTAATCCAAATTCCATGTCATCATGTGTTAGCCAATGCAATTGCTTTAAATTTGAAATACCGTATAGGTATTAAACACATTTTTAATATAAATTTGGGGATAGGTATCATAAAAAAACTACTTTTTTGTTCGTATTTTCGACATATCTCCTTGTGTTTTTACTCAAATTTCGATCTGGAGAGCTTGTTGGGTGTGGAATTAAATTTCGCATCCAACGAGTACCACTCTGCATACTTTTGATGGACCCCACTGCCCCCAAAAAAATAAATACCTGAAAAAACATGATGATGACATCAACGAGCTCTCCTGATCGAAATTTGAGTAAAAACATAGGGAGATGTGTCGAAAATACGAACAAAAAAAGTTGTTTTTTTCTTTCCTTCCTCCAAAATTAATAAATATTATTTTATTATTTTAACTATTATTTTATTATTTTCCTTAGAAGGCCCATTTTGAGTTGAAATTTCCTCTAATGATTGGTTGAAAAAGCATAAAACTAACAAAAAATGGACCCAAAACATTATTTTTGGGGCTCGTCCCCTACACCCCCTTCGCTCTCTAAATCTACAACGAGTACAACACATGCCCAACAATCTCCCATTTCTTGTATTCTTTGAAAAATGGGGTAAGGGGAAAGCATTCATGTAATCAACTACTATGGGTACCAATTCCCATTGATTCTCTACACCAAGAGAATTCTTCAATACTGATGGACTTTGCCAATGAATTTACAACATTGTTCAATGTATCAACTTTCTATAACAATAACAATACATTTTTATGTTTAACCATGTCTCTAAAAAATGAATGGTGCATTAATGTGTTATGTCATGGAAATTATGATAAGCATGGTTCTTTTCCCCAAAAATTGCACTTGAGCTATCACAACTTATTGCATCGCTTTATGAACAAAACCAATACATGAAAAAAAAAATTAACCATATATCTTCCTTAATTCCACAAGTGGTTCTCAATTGTACTCAAGTGGTTCTACAACCTTCCTCTTACTCGTCCAAATGATTATTCTACCAAATAAGTTTAAAACGTAACCACTTGTTATGTGGTCAAAATACCCAACCCATTCTACATAAAAAAAGTCATGTATATCAATCTCCTTATGAGGTATATGTATTCCTTGGTAGCAGATTGCATAATCTAAAGTGACACACAATTATCTGAAGACCCTATTTATAGTTTCTCGATGTTTATTCCCTAGTTTTGACATATACTTGCTTAAAACTCCCACTACATGAATCATGTGTGGTTTGGTACAAACCATGTCACACATCAGAATTCCAATAACACTAGCATAGGGAACATGGGGCATGTGTTCTACCTCTTGTTGAGTCTTGAGACACTGATCTATATATAAATTTGCACTTACAGGAATAGGGATCTTTATTCATTGGCATTCTTGCATATTAAACCTTTGCAATATTGTCGCAACATATTTCTTATAATTCAACTAGAGTTTCTTGTTAGCTTGCTTTATTTTAATTTCCATGCCCAATATAAAATTTGTAGCACAAAGATCTATCATATCAAACTTAGAAGACAACTAAGCTTTAATTTCTTTGATTAGTTATTTGTTGTTTCCAATCATCAACATAAAAGACCACATAAATAAAATGGTCATCAACCGACATACTTAAAATAATCATGGTGGTCAGCATTGATTGTTGATAAACTAAGTCCCAATATATAAGTATCATTTTTTTATACCACAATCTTGGTGATTGTCTTAATCCACACAGGGACTTATTCAATTTGCAAACCAGATCCTTCTTTCCCGTTACTGAAAATTCTTATGGTTGTTTCATGATATTTACTCTTTAATATCACCATGTAGTAATGTTGTATGCATAACTATATGCTCTACTTCAATATCAGAAGCAACATTGAATAGAACAAATAAATCTAATAGAAGTTAATTTATCAATAGGTGAACAAATCTCACCAAAATCAATTCCCTCGACTTGAGAAAATACCTTTTTTGTTAGGTGAGATTTGTACTTTTTTTCCTTACTTTCTGCATTCAAATTCTTCTTAAACATCCATTTGCTACCAATAGGTATTCTTCTAATCGATAACTCAACTAGATCCCAAGTCTCACTTTTGTCCAAGGCATCAGTTTCTTCAACCATGACCTTCTTCCAAAGTTTAAGATCCTTTGAATCCATTACCTTCCTAACAGTTATAGGATCATCCTTATTAATAAACAAAACAAAACTAGAACAAAAATCGATTGGAGCATACCTTTATGTTTTCCCTTTTTCATGAATCGATCTCCGCAATACTGGAGTCCAAGGTGTAATGCCCCATTTTTTATTAGAAATTTTTATCAGTTGGACATGAAGTATTTGGTTTTCTTATTATTTGTTGGACTTGGATCAACTAAGAAAACTATATTTTGTGACATGATGGACCTGATTATATGCTATTATTATGTCCTATGATGATCGTTTCTCTTTTAATGATGACAATTATATGTTTAATTTTCTTTCTGTATATAAGATGTGAAAGATATAACGTGGTACATGGATACATTTTTCTTTATGATATGATCGAATGAACTATTAAATATCATGCACACATGTGTTGGATTATATTGCATATGGATGGTAATGATAAAATGGAAATATTTTCTATAAATGTATGTTTTTGGAAATACTAACCCATAGGAAACAGGGTCTAAGTGATAGCTAGATACTGAACATGATGTGTGGATTAAAACTTATTTATGAATGAAACCTTATTAATCAAACTGATGATACAATGACACAAATCAGTAATCTCGATAACAACACAATATTATCTTGATAGGGTATAAACCCAATATGTTGAGAGGGATGGAGGTGTTTCCCACCCTTATGATACGCGAGGTCATGAAAGGGTTGTGTTGAGTGACTCTTCCCCATATGTGTGATGACAATGGTTGGATGCATGTTACGGGAGGTTAGGTCCACTATTTAGCCAACACAACTACTCTTATGTTCTAAATGTGGCCAAGTTGGTAAATCCAACACCATATCTTTACTAACATGGGAGGGACAGGGAGGATGCGGTAGTAGGATAGGATGGGAGGATATGTTAGCTAGTATTGTTTGGGGGTTGGGGGTCTATGACACCAAGTTAGTGGTAGTAGTTGTTCATTCCTAGAAACTATTTGATTGATTAAGTTGTTGTGAAACTAAAATATAACAATGATATAATTTGATTGGTTGATTGTTAATAGACTAAAAAACGTTGAAATGCTTATGTCGAATGTATGTTTGTTTTGTCTGCATCACATGCACACCTTGCACATGTATGCTAGTTTTGATATGATAAATACTAAACATACTAAATGATTATATAGTTGTTCTAGATAAATAGTTAGTTATGCATTGATCAAGTTTGGATAATGAATGTTGATTCATGTAGATATGTGTAAATAGGTCAACTCGTGTATTCATAAACTGTGTACAAGTGATGCATTGGTAATTAAATAGTGTAGTCAAATAGAATTTTCACAAGCGAATTATTGTAAATAACATAAGCATAGTTCAATGTACACCAATAGTATTGTTATGTTTAACGATTTTATCATACTATTTAAAACGTTGAAGGTGTTTTGTTTAAAAGTAATTGATGTTATGTTTATATTATCATTTCCTTTTCTTTAAACAAATAATTATAATTATAATTGTTGTTGTTGTTGTTGTTACTAACATGGATATTCTTCTTGTAATTATAACTATTGTCGAATAAACATAGCTTCATGGTTTTGTTTAAATAACTAAATTTGTCTGGATTGTTTTATGTGAATAGTTAAAAGGAATATTATTATTATTTTAAAAGAATTGAAAGTGATTGTTTGATTTGATATCATTATATTCCATGTTATATGGTTATTTAAACTTTATTTGTAAATCAAAACTAATTGTCAAATCTGGTTTTGATTAAGTAATAAAGACATAACATCTTTCATATTTAAGGTCAAGGTTATATATTTATTATATTATCCTAAACACATTTAAAGATCAAGCAGTGAAATAAAGTCTATATTATTTAACTCGACTCGCAATTTTAAATAAGACAAGTCATGCTTATTCTTAAAGGAATTAAATTATAGGAAATCAATTCAAAAGGACAAACTTAATTAGCATTAAATTATTTTATTTCTCGAGAGAAACAAGAAATATGACAAACATCTAAATAATTATTACTTTATCTTTGATTAGTGTGTTGTATTTAAGATTTATATTTCCTAAAAACATTGAGGGTGAAGGCGGAGGAGTAAGAATGTTCAGTTTGGAGGAGGAAAATGGTATTTAGGAAAGGTCTCACGGAGAATATGGGGGTTGTTTTTATTTTGTGGAATTAGACTTAGTATTATTTTAAAAAGAAGGAATACCGAGGAGGGGGGCAACTCGAAGCTTTGAGGAGGTGGGAAATTCAAACCAAATTGTTTTATGAAACTGGACTATGGATCTATGGAAATGAAAAGCTATGTAAAATTGTAACAAGGAAATTTTATCTTGGGATTATCAGTATGTGGGCTCAGGGGTTAGAAAACCCATTGGTTTCCTAGGGCTAGCACAATAAGAGCTAGTCAACAAGGTGGTTTATCAATTTGGTTACTAAAACTTGGAAAATAAGGAGCTGCGGGAAGCCATGGGATCTTTCTACATCCCTACATAAACTAGGTATTCTATTTTCATAAGCTTGGTATTTATTTATTTGAATATATGCTATGGCAGAAATACAAAAAAAAATTGTAAATCCATATGCTAAAATTCCTAGTTTTGTTGGAAATATTTACTTATTGAAATTCCTAGAGCATAATGATGGACATACCAGAAATAAAAATAGGGACATAATGACCCATGTTACATCAGAATGAGAAAAAAATAGAAATTAGTGATTTAGTTCCCTTCCTGAAGGGAGAGTACTACACAAGATTCTTCTTCTTTTGGTTCATCTTCTTCTATTGAGACAAATATTTACCCTGTAATTCAAACTCTAATTCTCTTGTTATTCTTCCCTTGGTTCAACTTCTTGCTTCGGGATAAGTTTAACCTATCTAAATACAACATCCATGATGTAAACAATCTTCTTAGTTATTGGGTTCTAAATTTTATAAAGTTTTATACCATGTTTATAACCAATAAAGACACATTTTTCAGCTTGATTATCTAGCTAACTCATATTTTCCTTTGGAACATGCACATTTTTTCACTAGTCCATGCCTCATGCATAGTTTTGTCAACTAGTGCTAATGTAGGTTATTAATTTACTAAGTAACATGCAATACCCACTGCCTCTACCTAGATTTCATATGATAACCCTACACCAGTGAGCATAATTTTTTCCTTTTCCATTAGCATCATGTTTATTCTTTTTTCAAATCCATTGTATTGATGTGTGTATGGAGTAGTCTTTTTCCTTGCTATTGTGCACTTTTTAAGAATTCCTCGAACTCATTTATCCACAAAACTCTCCACCAACATCTATCCACAACACCTTTATTTTCTTCTATGTTTGGTTTTCCACAAGAGCCTTAAACTATTTAAATTGATTGAAATCCTTATATTTTTTACAAAGCAAATACACCCATGTGTTCCTTGAGAAATCATCAATGAATGGAACTCCAAACCTAGATTTATCTAGTGATGGAATATGATTAGGTACAAACACATCACTTTGTATTAACATCTGGTTTCTTCTCATGATGATCACATGACGTGATTGAAATATTGAGTTAAAAAAAACTCAAAATGCAGTTCCTACTCTTCTTCTAAACAATTTTGCATTGGATCCATGTTCAAAGAGGTCCAAGATTCGTTTTTATCTTGGAGCACCATATGGATGTTGAAACACAACTTCAAGTTGCATCTCCTAGTAATATTTCATCACCATGTAGAGGGACAAAATGATTGAGTAATGGCTCTTTAAATATTATTTAATGTTGTGTCCAACTAGCTTCACAATGAAGAATCCATTCCTTAGCATGGGCCCACTAAATCTGTGCATCTTCCTTCATCGAGAGATGAAAACGCAGACCACATAAATAATACAAATGCCACACAGCTTATAGTCTCATTGTGTAGGTCTAAGAAAAACAGAGGTCTAATATGCCATCGATAGGGCTGTTAGAGAGATAGAGGACAGATGATAGAGTTGGAAGGTCTAGAGGTAGCACACTCATAAACAAATGCCCAACAAACATGAGATCTTTGATTCTTGTTCGAACGCACAATGTAAAAAAAAATACACAACAATAAGATAAGTGTGAGATTATTTTCATTAAAAGATATGTACATATAAATACCGCGTCTCTTAGACTTCTTATGCTACTCACTGTGACTCTTGTTATCCAAGTCATGTGAATGGTAATGTAAAATACAATATTAACTAATCCTGACATGTTGATGTTTCCAACAATGGGAACGTCGCCCAATTTTGTTTACCATATATACAATGTTTACAAAAATTAAAATCTAATGAGCAATCAGACACACCTTCAACCACACCTTTACCATTCAATGCTTGAAGACCCTTCTCTCCATTATGTCGTAATCTTTGATGCCATAGTATTTCCTTCCCTCTGGGAACAATAAGAGTCATGTCTTCTTCATTACTACCCTTAGGAACAATAGAATTTTTACCCACATCATTAAAAGAACTTCCCAACATCTTGTATAGAGTTCCAATATGAACTCCCTTCAACAACACCATTTCTCCTTGAACTATTTTTCATGTTTCATTTACAAATACAATATATGCACACTTTCATCACCCATATTACTTAAAAATATCAAGGTTTTTATTAGATATTGAACGTGAAAAACCCCAGGGAGAGTTATAATCCTTCCATATTTAAGCATCAATTGTATTCTTCCATGTCCAATGATATTGGATGTCAAGTCATCTCATAGGAAAACATATCCTTCGATGTACTTTTTATATTCATAAAACCACTCCCTGTGAGGAGTCGTATGAAATTAAGCACTTGAGACGATCAACCATACATCATGATCTACATCTGTACATGTAAATTCCAAGTAAACATCACCTCATTATTTCATGTAGGTTTTCATTTCATGGAAGGGACATCATCAGGTTCCTTACTTTCATCGGCATTCCTAAATTTGAACTCCTTCTTGTAATACCCACCTTTACCACATTTTCATCATTTCCTTGTAGATTATCCTATATATTCAAATCTACCTCTAGATTTATATCTACCCCCCCAATACTTATTTTCCTCTTTTGGGGGAAAACCCTCACAAATAAAGCTTCTATAGCCATGCCATGCATAGGTTTTTTCCTCATTTCCTCTAATAATAAAGATAAAACCATGTCCTCAAAGTTTAGTGTGGGTTGGATGGTACTACAAATTGCTATAACCATTTTATCCCAAGAGTTTGGCAAAGAACATAACAAGGAAATACACTTATCTTCTTCCTGCATATAAGAGTCGAAAAGAGGAAAGGTTGATGCCGATAGCCGATAACTAGAGCATAGTCCAGTCGAGGGGGATGATGTTGAATGACGACAAAATGAAGACGAGTCAGAATGAGTCATGGAGATTCCAACCAGGAGGGGTCGATGATAGGCAACAAGATGACGGAGAAGGTGAAAGTGGTCGATGGGTATACCGACCATACCAAAAGGAAGGAAAGTCGAGAGTTGGTCGACTTGTGAAATAAAGGAGTCAGATTAACACCGACAACAGGGAAGAAGACTTAGAGAGAAAAAATCATAGTCAAAGGGAATTTCAATGGATAGAAAGATAAAGGCACAAAGGAGCATTGCAGTAAGAGATTTATGAGATATGACGAGTATCGGTTGAGAATGAACAAGTACCGGTTGAGAGTCGACCGACGAAAAGCCAAAAAACACACAGAGGTAGGTGGAGTAGTTAGAGTAGTAATGGCGATAGGTCATTAGGGGAATTTTGAGGTAAAAAATGGGCCTCCAAACAAAAAATGTACTATCAAAATTCACTTTAAAAGAACCAATCATATTCTAGAGCATGACATCATCTATAATAGTTGAGGTGGCATTGGTTGAGTTAAGGATGTTTATTTGTCAAATTGTAAATGGTGAGTGAAAACCCATAATTAACTATATCAATGTTGTAAGTAAAGTACTTATTATGAAAATAGTACTCATAGATTATTTTTGAATATAATATAAATGCACTAAAGTACTCTTAAAGTACTTAGGAAAAAAAATATTTATATTTCAATATAAAATATGTTTTATTTAAATGTAATTATTTTTTTATATTTCAATATAAAATAAATCACAAATATTAAAAAAAAGAAAAGTAAATGCTCTATTCAAAACTAAAATTATGTAATTATTTTTTCAATATTTAAAATATATATGTCAAATCTTTATTTAAAATCAAAATCACTTATCATCTTAAAAAAAAAACAATTTAATAATTAATAGTTTTTTTTAAATACTTACTATATATAATAATCTATTATAATTATTATTTAAATATACAAATATATTTATTTATTTATTTTATAGAACTAAAACATTAAATTATTATATATATTTATATTCTCATCGGGTTGAATTTTAATATTAATACCTTTGTTTTTAAATTTAGGTAATATTTAAGGTTCATATTTTACTATCACCTTTTAGTCTTTGAAATATCTATATCTATACCAACATAAATTAGACATATACATTCAAGTTACAAAACCAAATACATGCATAAAATGTTAATGTAGCAATTTGAATGAACTATTATATCATAATAAGATATTATATTATTATAATTTTTATTACATACAATAATAATGTTTATTACATATAATTTTATTTACTTAATATTAACGCAACTTTTTCGTGGTAGAAATTTATGTACTATTCCTTTATCACAATATTAACATTTAAAAAAAATTATTTAATGATGTTATTAATTATTGCATTAAAAATGATATATAATGTGCATAATATATATCACAAGAAACTATTAAAAATGAGATTACACATGATTTTGAAGGTATATTAAAAATATAAAAAAATAAATTTTTTTTTTTTTAATTTATAGTTTTATATTTATATTTTAAAATTAATTTTTTTTATATATATATAAGAAATGACAATTTATTCATTTAAATTTAACTTTATATTTAAAAACCAAAATTATAAATACATAGTTTATAAACATATTTTGAATATTAAAGAAATAACTTATATTTCAAATTTCAAAATTAATAGATTTTATTTTATGAGTGCATTACTTTATAAGTACATTCATCATATTATATTCAAAAATAATTTGTGTACTAAAAAGTACATTACTTTTAGTCATATCAATCATATTATATTTAAAAGTAATTTATATATTCAAAAGTATTTTACTTTCAGTCACATCAAAGATGATATTTTTATTGGTTTTATTTTAGACATCTTTTCAACTTAACTTAACCATAGTTGCATTGGTTATAGTGTAAGAGATGAGTTGTAAATATACATTCCCCACAAAATTTCTAACTTATAATATTTTATTATATCTCTTATGAGGCCCATTTTAGACCTCAAAATTCCCCTAATAGAAGCTGCCAAATGGCACTACGTGCCATAGAGAATTCTGAAGGAATCTAGAGGCTTCCAGAAGCTTTCAAAGAGGGAAAGCATGGCAGTTCACTAAGTGTATAAATAGAGATAGAGGTAGTGAAAACATGCGACTAGATCCTGCAGAGCAAGAACGCCCACTGTAACAACCTTTGAGCTGATATATGTTCAGTGGTTGTGTGTGTGAGAACATGGACTTCACCCTGATTGTAATTATTCATATAATCTAATTTCAAATAATAGAAGCTATAATCCTTGGCATATTTTCTTATGTTTGTTGTGTGCTTTCGTTATGCACCCTGATCTACAAGTCGATCACCTAGGTGAGTCGTGCCTATATCAATTAGTAATGTCTCATTTTCCCTTAGAATGAGAAGAACAAAAGTACTTAGCGCCTGACCGATTACAAACAAGGCGTTATAAAGTAGGAACCTTATATAGTTTTGATTCCCTGTAAGAATAGAATGTGTACCCCACTTGATTATGTCAACACTTGTCAGATAGTGTATTTTCTACTAAGGTTATTTATGCCTCAAACATTCCATGATGTCTCTTTCATTAAAAACATATGATGTCTTATACTCTTCTTAAAAATCCTCGAGGTCTTACAGGACATGGAAGGAGTTAGTTGCAGGAGACGATTTCAACAAAAAAGCGTCGACAACTTCTTATTGCGATCAATTTGTTTGGCCCTTGGCATTAGAAACCAATTCAATTTCCTATGGGTTGAGAAATGGTGGAGGAAAGTGTGGTCTTTTCCCACCACCTCCATGAATCATGGTGTTAATGGGTGTTTTACTGCCTACCTTAGCTAGTGACTAGATTTTATAGCTACAATTATGGCCTTGGGTGTTAGAAACCTTCACATGCATTCACTACATATGAAGCATTGGGAGTATGAGGGTTATATGGGAAAGGTCACCCTAGGTCAAATCATGTCATAAGTGGGTAATCACAGATGCAATGATTTGACATTAATGTCAAAATAAAGTGGTGGTAGACTGGTTGGCAGTGGACCCAGTTACCAATCCTATTCTGCACAAATTCTTTGATGTCTTTGAAGACATTTACCATAATGCAAACTCTCCCAAAAGGGGATACAATCCACTCTAGAGATGGCTAAAATTGCATTCGGAGGCCAAGGACATCCACCCATAGAAGGAAAGCTAGTTAGGTATATTTTTCAATGGAGAAATAATGGGTCATGAAGGAAAAAACTATAAGGGTATATTTATAGATCCAAGGGTCATGCAACATGGGTCTTCAAGATGGATAACTTAGGAGGCACCCACCCTACAAAGTATCATGTGATGGAGCCTAGCGTGAATGAGTTACATAAACTTTCATATTCAAAATTAGAGAATACAATACAAGAGGAGGGTCACTACTTCGTGATACACCTTCATAGAAAACTTTTAAAAAACCTTCAATACTAACTCTATTCTTTATACCCCAAAATTAACAAGAGATTTTTTTTGTGAACCCATATTAGCTCTCCTTGTGACAAAAAAAGTTGCAATTCAACATAACACCTAAATAACTATTGATACAAAAAGAATATACAATACTTGACAATTACAGTATAACTACTCCAAAGATCACAATCCTCAAGTTCTTAAACCCCTATTAATTTTGGGTTTAATTTTGTAAATTTTGAAAATTAAATAGAAAACCATATTAATAAAAACATAAAAGAATATTGTGTTCAATAAATATTGAAGTTGAAGCTTTTTGAATTCTTGAGAGTTTTTGTTGACTAAACCATACTCTCCAATTGCAACCTAGGCTAGACAACGTTGGCATTAAAACATACTCTCCCATTGCAACCTAGCCTATACAATGTAAAACATACCATCAGGTGGGTAGCAGATTGAATCCGTATATTTTTGTGCGAACTTTGAAATTGATGTCATATTCAACAGTCATGGCCCATCGGCAATTCCCTTTGTATTTTCACATCATGGCCTAATTGAGATATAAGCGCCAAAAGAGCCATGTTCGTTACGGGCAATTGACCCCAGTCGACCACAGTGGGAGTCGAACCCACGACCTTTTGATCCGAAGTCAAACGCGCTTATCCACTGCGCTATGCGGTCCGCGATGTTTGTAAAGATATCTCATATTGCAATAGAAATAGTGGTAAAAGAGAAGGAAATATAAAATAGAAGGTGAAATTGTATTAAGCTTATAAATTATATTATTTCTTCGTTTGTTGGTATTAGAACGTTTTATATCAACCTACATGATTAATGGTAAGTTGCATGTAACTATATATATATATATTTAGAAAAAAACTTTTTATTCATAGAATAAATATGAAGTGTTTTGTTGAGCTTATAGCAAGACATATCGTTTATATGGTCTTAAGATTGATTAGTCTTTGTTCAAAACATGTCCTAGTTAACTTACATCTCATAACATCCTTTGCATTTGAGGGAGACCTCTTGCAAATTTCAGTGGTTGCAAGTAGCTTTCCAGCGGGAGCGGAGGTGCTAGGGTTTCATGGAGCGACAGTGCTAGGGTTTCATGGAGTCCATGGCTCCTGTATCTGTTGGTTTTCATGGATTCCATGCCGTTGTGCGGTCTATGGGTTGTTTTGAACTGGGTGTGGTTTTTTACCTTGTGGCTCCTTGTTATCTAACGTGCTTTTGATGTTGCGGCTCTGCTTTAGCGGGTCTCTTCGTTGGGTTTGACTCCGTGATTGTCAGCATTTGTTTATTTGATTGTTGTTTGGGAATGGATGATTGTGTCAGAGTCTTTTTGACCGGGGTTTTTGGTACCCCCGACCGCATTGGAACATTCAGTGATTCTGGGCTTGTCGGGTACTGTTGTATCTGATCTTTCGGTGCTTCCAGTTTGTCGGATACTGGTGATTCTTCTCCTTTGGTATCTTACGCTCTGTTAGTGGCAATTAGAGATTTGGAGGTTGGGAGTGGCGGAGCTTGGGTTTCTTGGATTCCTTGGCTCCTCTATCTCTGGGTATTAGTGTGCCTGTCGTTTTGAGCGGTCTGTGGGTTGTATTGAACCGGGTGTGGTTTCTCCTTGTGGTTCCTTGTTATCCGAAGTACATTTGAGGTGGCGGCACTGCTTAAGCTAGTCTCTTCGTCGGGGTTGACTCAGTGATGCCGACATTTGCTTACTCTATTGTTGTATGGGAAGGGTTGATTGTGTTGGAGCCTTTTTTACCGGGGTTTTTGGTACTCCCGACTGCAATGGAACAATCAGGGTTTCCGGGCTTGACGGGTACTGTTCTCTGAACCTTTGGTTCCTTCGGGTTTGTCGGTACTGATGCTGGTCAATTTGACTGGGCTAGTGGAACGACCAGAGCTTCGAAACTTTGTGGTCTTTTCTGCGTTTCCATGGGAGATCAGGCAAGCCAGCACTTCTACGCTCGGTTTCGGTCACTATTCAGTGGTCAGGATTGCCCTGACTCCAGGTACCCCTGTATCTTTTTCTGACCCTTTCTATTTTATGTTATTGGTCGGGAGCTTAGCGGTTTTTCCTTTCTAGGGTTTATGGGCTGGAAAGCCGTTAACCCCACATGGAGTCCACCCTCATCCGAGGGTTAGTACCAACCATGTTGTAAAAAGTGGGAAGTTTTGTCGTTTATCCTGGTTTTCTGTTTGTGGGTTTGTTGGGGTAGGGTTACTGTCGGATTTTTTGCCCCTTTCTAGATGCATGCATCTGGCTTGCTGACCTGACTGCTGTTGACCTATTTCTAGTATTATTTACCCTTTCGGGGGTTTGGTTTGGTCACCTGGTGGGTCTGTGGCCTGTATTAGAGGTTTTTTGCTAGGGTATTCTATCTATTGCTAAGGCTGGTTGGCATTTTCTGTGGGTCCTTCGGTGTGGTCCTTGTTGGACTGTTTCAGTTAACTTGTTTTTTTATTTTGGGTTGATGATTTAATTGCAAAGGTTTGAACTTGGACCCATGTCTCTGCTGGGTGTATGTCTTGAGTTTTTTCTGGGTTGTCAGACCTACTGTATTGTTTTATCATTGTGGGGTTCGGATTGTCCCACGGATCATTCATGTGGTCTGTATTGGGGTTATCAGACGGTATTGTTTTTACTTGCTGCTGCAACTTGGTGGATATTGTTTCTGTGAGCCCTTCGGTGTTGCCTGGTGGGTATCCTTTTGTGGAACTTTCAGTGTGGTCACGGGTGTGGACTGGTGGGTATCCATTTGTGGAACTTTTGGTGTGGTCTCGGGTGTCTGTTTTGTTGCATTTTTGGACTGTTTTGGTCTGTCTATCTTGGGTTGCTCTCCTGCACGGGTATTTCGGGGGTTTGTCTTCGATTTCCTTTTGCCTGTGATATGGGTGCTCTGACCGATGCTCATATGAATTCTCTCTTTGGTAAGGGAAGAAACCTTAGCTCGGCTCGTCATAAGGCTAAAGCCCTTAAGGCTATAGAACTTAAACCCCGTTTTGTTCTTGGGCATGATGTATTTATGGAGAAGGTGGAAACCTTGTTCCATAGGGCACTTATTGGTAGGTTGGAGTACTGCACTCTGTCAAAGGAAGGTTGGGTTGATTGGGCGACCTCTCACTGGAATCCTCTCATACATTATGTTCCTTCTATCAGTCTCTTGGCTAACAGATGGCTGGTTTTTGTATTTATTGAAGAGTTGGATGCTTCCCTTATTCTTGAGAATCTGTGGCCTGTTTTGGATGGCTCTTTAGTACTGAAGTGGTGGCACACTGGGTTTGACCCTCTTACTGAAAGAGTGACCATTAGACATCTTTGGGTACTGTTACCTGCATTACCCTTCCCTCTTTGGAATAAGGATATTCTTATAGCTCTGGCGAACCTGTTAGGGCGTTTTGTTTCCCTTGAAAGAGACTTCCATCTTATTTTTTACAAACGGATGGTAAAAGTTTTGGTGAAGTGGATACTTCCAAGGGCCTTATACCTGAATTGGACATTGTCTGTGGTGACAATGTTTTTACCCAAAGACTAGATTATCTGCATATGTCATTTAGGTGTAATTTTTGTCATGATACGGGACACCTTCGAAATACTTGTCACCGTCTCCGTAGTGGTCATCCTTCTAAGCGTGGTTTTAACTGCTTTCCTGTATCTGACCCACCCCCTTCTGAGAACATTCCCTTGCCTGCTGCTCCTCTGGAGGATTCTACTAATATTATCTATGCATCTTCTTCTCCTTCTACCTTTGATGATCTCTCGAAAGGTCAGCTAATGTATCTAGAAGATATGGAAGCGACTGCTCTTCACTCTCGAGCTGATCCTGTGAAGACACTTTATTCCTCCACTCTAGGCTCTTCTTTTGAGCAAGTTGATGATGTTGGTCCTCCCCCCTTTACCTTGGATCACTATCCCTCTCTTCCACAGTCCTCTTCTAGTCCCCCCTCTTCATCTTTGCCCCCCTTACCCCCACCTATCAGTTCTGTCCCCTTACCTATAACCACTTCTTCTAGCCCTCCTAAAGCACCAGCTTTCCAGGACCCCTCCCTCCTTAATGCTCTTTTGATCTTTTCGGATAAAACTTCTATTTCTCCCTCAACCTTACCCTTGGACTCTATCCGCTTTAAGAATGTGACCATTAGAAAATCCAAGAAGCCTCCCTTGGAAGAGTGTGGGGATCCGGGGGCCTATACTCTCCTTTCGACTAGACTTAAGCAGGCACCTAGACATACTCATACCCCCCTTGTTCCCTTACAGGTTCTTAGAGAAAGTACACCTACGGAGCTCCCTTCCCCATGAAAATTCTATCCATGAACATTCAGGGGTTTGGAGGGATAGCCAAATGAAAATCCCTTGGTAGTTTATTCTCTTACTTAAGACCTGATATGATTCTCATCCAAGAGAATATGTGCTCTTACCCTCAATCTCTTTTACTATTCTCCAAACTTAAACCTAGTTGGGAATTCTATGCTTCTGATGCATCCGGACTATCTGGAGGACTGTTGGCTGGTTGGAACCCCCACCTGGTTCGTTGTAAGGCTTTTTTATCTATGGCTGGCATCTTACTTAAAGCAAACATTAAAGGTCTGTCTGATACTTTTATGATTATTAATTGCTATGGGCCCTATACACAAAGGACTACTTTCTGGAATAATTTGGTGGTAGGGGGTCTTCTTGGACATCCCAATATACTAGTGGCGAGGGACCTTAATTTTACCTTACCTTCTTCTGAAGTTTGGGGTTGTAAAGCCAGGATGGATCCCTTGGCCCCCTTTTTTTCTCAGCTCATTTCATGCAACAAGCTGGTGAACCTTGCTATGAATCTCCCCAGTCCCACTTGGAGAAATGGGCACTCAGGGGAGGCTGGTATTAGTAAAAGGTTGGATAGGTTCCTTTTATCTAAATATCTTCTCCCTTGTCTCTCTTACTACAGGACTTGGGCTACCCCTACTGATGTATCTGATCATTACCCTATTTGTCTAGAATGGGGTTCAAAAAATTACTCTCAAGGTTGGCCCTTTAAATTTAATAGAGCATGGCTTATGGAGGAGGATTTTGCTCAGTTGGTTCTTTCCTCGTGGAAGGCCCCTCTGGATGTGGATAACTCTAGTCATATGGATGTTGTTACTCTTAAGCTTCGTAGACTTAAGGGTACTGTCAAGGCCTGGGAGAAGGTAAAGAATCTGGAAAGGAAGCAGCAGATTTTGGAAATCAATGAAGGTATATCTAATATCTTATTGGAAGATTCTGGTATCATTTCAGCTTCCAATGTTGACAAACTGAAAACCCTTCAAGATAGGAAGGATAAATTATGGGCTCATGAGATAACTACTCAAAGGTTGAAGAGTAGGGTTTAGTGGATAAAGGAAGGGGATGCAAATACGAGATTTTTTCACTCAGTTGCAACTGCTAGAAAAAATACAAATACTATTTGGTCTCTAAATGATTTGGAAGGAAACTCTGTCTTTGAGGACCCTGCACTTAAACTTCTTGGTAAACAACATTTTAGTGATCTCTTTGGTGATGAAAAATCTACCAATATTGCTAACCAACTTAAAGTTATCAGACTCTTCCCGAACATGACTACTAAAGATGATATTGCTTGTTTCCTGAAGCCCATTTCTTCCCTGGAGGTTGAAGTTGTACTTAAAGGTTTTAAGAAGGATAAGAGCCTGAGACCCGATGGGTGGCCTGTCGAGTTTTTCCTGGCTTTTTTTGACATGGTGGGGGAGAACTTGGTATCGGCGGTGGAGCAGGCTAGATTACATGGAAAAAATTTTGGAGCCCTGAACTCTACTTTCCTGACCCTAATACCCAAGTGTGAGAAACCTGTGTCTTTTGATGACTTCTGGCCCATATCCTTATGTAACCTAATTACAAGGTCATCTCCAAGATTATTGCCCTTAGACTAAAGCCTATCCTTAACAGATCCTTATCTGCCCAACAATTTGGCTTTCTCAAGGATATACAGATAATTGAACCTATGGGCATTACCCAGGAATTATTACACTCCATCAAGACTAAGAATTCCAATGTCTTGGTTCTTAAACTGGACATGGTTAAAGCTTTTAATGGAGTCAATTGGACATTCATCAGACTTTTGCTTATTCAGATAGGCATTCCCCTACTGGGTGTCAATTGGATTATGGGTTGTGTTTCTAGCTCATGCTTTGTTGTTTTAGTTAATGCCTCTCCCTCAGACTTTTTTCTTGCCTCCAGGGGCTTACGGCAAGGCTATCCTTTGTCTCCCTTGTTATTCCTTTTGATTATTGAGAGCCTCAGCCGTATTATTTTGGATGCTCAGCAAAAAGGTCTTATCAAGGGCTTCCAGTATTCTCTTGATCTGTCAATAACACACTTGTTATTTGTTGATGATGTTATCTTAATTGGCGTTGGTACTGTTGATGAATGGAATGCTTATAGAGATGCACTGGATTTATTTTGTTCAGCTTCAGGATGACTGTTAGCATGGAAAAATCATCTTTTCTCTATCAGAATGTGGATGCTGATATTAGGGATAAAATTGTTGAGCCGCTTCCTTTCAAGATGACCCCCCTCTCTGATGGTTTTAAGTATTTGGGTTATCGTCTAAAACCACTAGGGTATCATACCTCGGATTGGAGATGGATGATTGAATTATTTGAAAAGAAGATCCAAAATTGGACCTACATGTTTCTCTCTCTTGGTGGTAGGGTGGTCCTTATTAAATTTGTTCTCACTGGGTTGGCTGTCTACTGGTTTCCTTTGGCTAGATGCCCTAAATCTATTTTGAATGTACTACGTAAAACTATTTTCTCCTTTCTTTAGGGGTCTTCTGCTGGCTATCAGAAGCCACATTTGGTTAGTTGGGAAACTATGTCCTTACCTATTGAATATGGTGGTTGGGATATAAAGAACCTTGAATGGTTTGGTATATCGTTGAGATTGAAAAGCATGTGGAAGCTCCTTACTGGTTCTGGTATTTGGAGCAGAATAATAGCTCATAAATACTTAAAGAACAGACCTTTAGAAGACTGGATTAGAGCTTGAAAACTCATTGTCACTGGCACTTCTTACTTTTGGAATGGGTTCATAAGGATTTTGGAGTGGATTACTTGTCAGTTAGGTTGGAAGGTGGGGAATGGTTTAAAGATTAAGGTGGGGGTGGATCCTACTGTTGGGCACAACTCACAGTACCTTTTATCTGAGGATCTCAGAGAGTACCTCAATGATCTTGGGATAATATACCTTGCTCAGGCACAAAATCTGGATGTGTGTGGTTTAGAAGGTTCTAATTGGTACTCTGTATCTGATCTGTATTTGGGTGGAGATCAAGCTGTACAATGGTGTTCATATGTTAAGGGCCTAACTCATGGGGGCATATGGATTGGGACTGCTGAGGATGAACTTCTTTGAATGTATGATAATCAGTTGGGTAAGATAACTGCTAAAAAAGCTTATGATATTATTGTATCTAATCATAGGACTATCATGGATAATGATATCATTCTGAATATTTGGCACTTTAATATTCCCCACAAGTTAAAGTGTTTTATCTGGCTCACCTGTAATAAGAAAATCAATACTTGGGATACTCTATGCAAGAAAGGTTGGCACGGTCCCAATAGGTGTTGTTTATGCAATAAGGAAGCTGAATTTGTGGATCATCTTTTTGTAGGCTATCTATATGTGAAAGAGATTATTTGGGGACTCAATAATCTGTATGATGTGAACTTACATTAGAATGCTCCTACCCTTATGGAAAATCTCACCTTCTGGTTACTAAGGGAGGAACCTTACAGTACTTGCCTCTTTTTCTTATCTGGAACATTTGGAAGGTTAGGAACTGAAAGTTATTTGAAGATTTGTCTCCTATTTTGGCTGGTCTATTACATATCATTTATGATGAGGTTAATACTTATAAACCACCTTAGAATCATAGGAATAAAATCCAGAACATAGGGAAGCCCCCTACCCCTAAATTTCCTATGGTTTTCTTTGATGGAGCTGTAGCAAAAAATATTGGTGGAGCTGGTTTATGTATTTGGTTAAATGAACACCATCAGTTTGCTTTTAAACTTGGATGTGGGTGCAGCACTAATACTAGAGAAAAACTTTTAGCACTATGGGCATCATTACGGGTTTCCAAGGATATGGGGTTGCCTTACCTACATATCTTTGGTGACTCCTCCGTGATTATAAATTGGTCAAAAGGGGAATCCACCCTTGATATGGTGAACCTTGAGGCTTGGTGCTACAACACTAGACTTCTCATGTCCTCATTCACCTGGGTAGATTTCAGTCATGTCTATAGGGAACATAACAAGAGGGCAAATATCTTATCCAAGGAGGGATTGTTTTTGGCTTCTGGTCATCTCTCACTTACAGAATATTATGATGATGAGATTATTGGGGAAGACTCATTTCATCTTTTTTAGAATATGCTCATTCTATTTCAGTTCATTATCTCATGGATTCTTTGAGCTATTTTTGGTACAGCTGAGCAGCTGTTACAGGATTTTGAGAGTCACCACTTGCTTGGATAAGATATCTGGGCTCTTGTTATTTTCTCTGCGGACATATTTGACTGATATTATGCATTGTTCACCTATGAGAGGACTCTTTTGTATTGATACCCAGGTGCTTGGTGTATACTTGATCACAACTTGGGTATTTTTTTTTCTGTTTTGTACTAATTATGTATTTGTTATAATTCTAATCTGTATTGACCCATTGGGCATTTGAATATTGGATTGCAGATGTAAAGATTACCTTTGATTCAATAAAATATCAAGGAACTATTTTTTTCGACTGAAAAACATCCTTTGCATTTAGCCAAAACAATCTTAATTTAACTGTTCATTACAAAAACTTCAGACTTTTTCCAACCAAAAACTTATATATATATATATGACATATTAACATACATTTATCTATACTTCTACCTCCATGTAAGTGGAACATGTCCCACTGTCTATTTTGTTTTGTTTAAGTTTCGTCGAGCTATTCAAATCTCATTCTATTTTTATGGTTATATTTTGATTGTTTACAAGTAGAATTTTGAGAAAATGAAACGACACTTTTCCAAATTTATTTAATTAATAATCAGATAATATTTTACATTTATATTGGAAAACAATTGTCGTATTTTATGTTTACTTTCATCTTGCAAAATCATGGTTATTTTCAATCACTAACATTGTATAGAAAGGTGAGAAATGCTTATAATTTAAGCAAATCTCTTTTTTAAAATGTTATTCATTTTTCTTTTTACATTTTCATTTAAGCTTGTGTTTAAAATAATTTCAAGTTGTCTCACGAACATATGTGTTTTTTTTAAAGGAATAAAGCAAATAAGATTTAATTGCATAGGACTCGTATACTTCCTAAAATAATTATGTAATAAAGAAGAGTATCATCTTTATAAAAATAAATACTATCTCTATAAAAATAAAGGACACCATTAATGATTCTCCTAACATCAATTCTTTTTCACACAAGAAAAAGGAATCAACATTCCCACACAAAGATTCATGGCTAATTACTAAATTATAATCATTTGATATTTTTTATGCAAAGTTTTTTTGGTAATAATGATAATTATTTGATATATTTTTTATGCAAAGTTTTTTGGTAAAAAAATTAGTTAAAGGACCACTCTATAACTCATTTTTGTTTATTCAATGTGATATATGCAAAAACTTCCACCCATATTTTTTCTATGTAAATTTATGTAGAGTGTTTTACTTTTTCAATGTATTTATATTTATTTAGGAAAATGTTTAAGTGAAATAAGAAAATAGAAAGGAGAGGAAATTTTAGATTATAATTTAGTCAAAAAGAATGAAAAGTGGTCAGGAAATTTTTAAGGCTCTATAATTCTATTAAAGTGTAGAAATCTTGGCGACTCTGGTTAATTATCAAATTTCCAACCATAATGATATTTTTTTTAATATTCAAAATGTTAAGGGTAGTTTTTGGATAATTTTGGCGACTTTAGAGTGAACATTTTTAATCATTTTGAATTTAGGTGAATCATATTAGAAAATAAATGGAAAATGACGATTTTTTTTGGAAAAAAATCTTGAAATTTGGCCCATACCCTAAATTTCGCCCCTAAAATTTACCCTGAAAGTGATTGAAAATATGTATAAATACAAGTTTGCCAAATTGGGTATGCCATGAGAAATAGTTAAATATCAATATAGTTAATTCACCTCGAAAGTGATGGAGACATTAGTCATTTTGTACAATTTTTTCCATACAAAATGCCCTCCCTTCCATTCACACGAAAATAGATATATTGAAGCCACAAAATGTAAGCTAGAAAATATTTTAACCAAAACAATGTTGTTTTCAATAAGAGATTAGGCATTGGTATACAATAAAATTGTTCTTCTAACCATTGAATTTAAAATTAACATTATGTGCACTACATTGAAGTCAAGCCTAGAACATTTTGAAGAACCAAAAAAAAAAAAAATTTGTCATGAAATCCCATTAGGGCATCACAAGTCAAAGAATTCCGTAACAACTGGCTTATTGGTAGTATTTTTTCACGGAAAGAAAATTCTTACTATAAAAACCTCAAGGTGCTGAAAGATAGAGGAAATCTTGAAAACTAGCTTGCTAACAAGGTTCCTCTATTAAGGAAAAATGCAAACAAAAAAAAATGAACAAACCACCTTGCAAGTTACATGTTGTTTCCCATAAGGATTGAACAGCCTTGCACCACATGTTGTTTTTAATAATAACGGTCATGATAAACCATCAATAGTCAATAAGATAATAACTAATGATGAACTAAAGTGCACAATAGTTCCCAATGACTTCAAGATTTATATATATATATATATGGCACTCTCTTTGTGTGTTGTAATCATCATTTCTTTTTTTATATCGTATTTTATTCCAATATTTTAGGCTTGTGTGGAAAGTACATGTGGCATTCACTTTGTTGACCAATATCTTATCATTCATAAATGGGTGTTTTAAATTATGAAAAATAAGGTCAATATATTTAGGTATTGAGGCGCTGGGAGTAGGGTATGGAGGTTTATAGATATTAGGGATATAAAAAAAGGCATCTACTGTCTAGTAATTAAATTATGAAAAATAAGGTCAATATATTATAGATATTGAGAGGCTGGGAGTAGGGTATGGAGGTTTATAAATATTAGGGATATAAAAAAAGCATCTACTATCTAGTAAAAATAGAGAATATCTTGTAAAAATATGCTTTTTGTAATTAAAAATATGTATTGAGAAAAGACAAACAAAATGATTTTGTAATTATATATAAAAAATTAAAGATATACTTTAATATCTCATAAACTAATGTGCTATAACATAGTTTCAATCAATAAAAAGAACCATGTAAAAATGTATTCCAATTTCTAGACCAGCAAAGAGTTCAATAATTACTTTTGCATTCCTCCATGGCATTCCAATCGATGATGCTTGTCTCAATGTTTTTAAGGCTGCTATCCCCTATAAACTGCTTCCTATTCAGTCGGGTATTACATACTTGGGATACCATTTGAAGCCTTTGAACTACAGAGTATCAGATTGGTATTGGTTATTGCATAAATTTGAAAAGAGAATCAGTCACTGGGCCTTCAAATTCTTATCCCTTGGTGGGAGGCTTGTGCTAGTCAATGTTGTTCTTGCCAGCATCCCAGTTTACTGGATGGGTCTTGCTCCCATACCCAGCTCCATCCTCTTGAAGCTCAGAAGATCAATGTTTAATTTTCTTTGGGGATCTACAGAATCTACTTTCAAGTTTCACCTATCGAACTGGAAGGATATCTCTCGGCCAAAATCCCTTGGGGGATGGGGCATTAAAAATCTCTCCTGCTTTAATCAAGCTTTGAGGCTGAATGTATTCTGGAAAGCTCTTCATTCTAATGGACTCTGGTTCCAGGTTATTCAGGACAAGTATATGAAAGGGGGATTCGTGGTAGATTGGTTCAGAGCTAAGTCGTTCAGTTTGCGTAATGCCTCACTGTTTTGGCGTGGTTTCATTCAGGTTTTACCCTGGCTGGGTATGCATCTGTCTTGGCAGGTGGGTAATGGGGAGAGTATTCTGCTGGGTACGGATCCGGTAGTAGGCTCGGATACCTCTTCTCTCTTCCCGGATGCTCTGATATCATATCTAGCTGACCTTAATATCTGTAACCTGGCACAAGCTCATAATACATGTTTTCCTGATCATCGTTATTGGTATTCTGCAACAGACCTTGATCTCGGTGGCTCCTTTGCACTGATTTGGGACCAGTTTATACAAAATCTATCTGC
>LPNX010315147.1:64079-134714 GCA_001517045.1 Pseudotsuga menziesii | reverse complement strand
GGTGGGCAGCCATGCAAAGGCCATAAATGGATGATGTATGTTCAATGTCTTTTGATTCCATAATGAATAACAAAGGCAGCTTTTTCTTCTTGAAAAAAAAAAGAAACGCCAAAATTATTCATCATTTGCAGCGAAATCTGAACGTGATGATTCATGCAAGTTACACTGCACCTAATTATTAATTGCTAATCATTTTTCTCTTTTCCATACCCATGGAATTCGTTCCTGCGAATACAAACAAGAAACGCCAGGTATTGCATACGCAAAGAAGACAGGTTTGTTGAGGATTGCTACTGTTAATAAAAAGAAAAGAGCTTGGATGATTATGTGCATCAATCATTATCCATCTGCATGAGCAACAACAATCAAGTGTATATACATTGAATGAAAGAAACTCTTCACAGTTTTGTTAATAAATATGAATCTGGTACACGACCATACATTATTTTCAGCAATCATGGCCTGACTCGTAATAAGTGAAACGCAGAAATATCTCTATCCATCTCGTAATGGAGTCCATTCCACTCAAACAAATTATGCCATGGCCTGTATATGAAATAATCAATAATGTACGTTTGTAGATAACCGAAAGTTCATTTTCTTGGAAATTTCCCAAATAAAACTTCCAACAAATAGCTGGAAAATGATGATCATCATTTGTGAAGAAGCAACCTCATTGAAAGAGGCCATGGACCCACCAAAGCTATTCGACCTATTTCCAAATTTAAATTTAAATAATTATTTTTTTATATTATTTTCACATTTATTATGAAAGATATTGTAATCTCCATTTCATTTGTAGATTCTATAGGCACTCGACAATGACTAAAACTTTATGGGATGAAAAACTTTGTCATCTTGTGACTCAAAAAGGGTTCAAGACAAAATCATTTTCTCATAGAATATCGTGCATACACTCATATTAAAGTGCAATTTCAAAACATTTGTTACAATAATGACCTTCTTAACTATTTAACTCATCATAACTATGGTAATTTAGGAAAGCTCAAACTCTTTAAGTTGTTTGAACATAGATATAAAATTCTAAAGAAAACCAATTGAGTCCTTTCCTTTTTAAAGCCCGATAAATCAAAGTTGGTCTGAGTAAACGTTAATAACTATATATTCTCAATTGTTTCTTTGGATTTCTTAGTGTTTAATATTTCAAAGTTAAGATGAATCTATATTAATTCATATTCACGTATATTGTCATGTATGAGAGAGTAGACACACAATGTTGCATGTCGAAGGAAGAGCTCATCAAGATTGCACAATGTACCATATTTAGTGTTGGTGATGCCTCAAAGGAAAAATAACATAGGTAGATTTGGATTGGGAAAGATATCGAAACATATTTGTGAGGCAAACCCAAGTAAGCAATTTTATAAACAATTAGATGTGAGTAAGAGTTTACTTAGGAAATCATATCAAGCACACAAAGTGGAGAGTTATCTTTAGAGGGCTAAGCTTAATAATTATTAATAATTATACATTATACTAGATGATAAGGTGACAAGTTATACTCTTCATCGAGTAGAAGTTAAATGTGGAAGTATTACAACATATATTTCTTAAATGAGGTTGATTTTCTCTATTTTGAAATTTTAGGGATGTTAGATGATTTGAAATATGAACGGTGAATTTCAAGAAAGACATGTATACTTTTGTAATTATGGTGATGAAGGTTAAGAATGAAGGGTGGAGGCATTTTAGCAAGAAAGATAGTATCAAATTATATAAGCTTTGTAAGTAAGTTGGAAATTTTGTGGCCTTTGTCAACAAAAAGGAAATTTTGTATTTTATTAAGGAAACACTTTAACAACAACAAAAAGGGAAAGAAACCTCTAAGATCGTGTGAAATAATTACATTGTATTGACATTTTAAATAAACAAAAGTTGATATAGCAATCTAATAATTTGATCACTTCTATCCTATAATGCTATAATGGCTAATATCAAGGATGGAAGAGAAATAATACCAATAAAAAGATTGTTAAGAACAAGACGATAGGAGAAAACTATCTACATTTTCATCCATTTACCTACAAGATACAAAGGAAAAGGATCAATATTTCAAGTTTGTTGACAAGTTGTGAATACTCAATAGACCATAAAAGATGATTTTAAGAATGACAAAGTAAAACTCTCAAATTAAAAACGAAATTCTAAGAAAATTCAAACTCTACTCAACCCTTCAACCAAAACTTGATATAAAAAAACAATGAAGGGAAATGTCCATATAAATCATGTTATTAGAATAACTTCACATAGCGAGAAGGTAATGTCTCAACCCAATGAATTGGAGTTTAAGAAAGCAAACGAAGAGTAATTGTTTTACGTTCCATTGAAACATTATTTGTCGACTCGCATTTAATGCTAAAATGTATAATCGTTGATTGTCTTTTATTTACCTTATAAAAACGAGAACGTGAATATATAAACAATGAACAAATAAAGGGTATAAGACAGCATCCATGGCCACTAGCTGTGTACAATCCCATTCAGTATATGGATTTTATCTCTCCAAGTTAGTGATAATATAACAGTATTTGTGGTTTATAGAATAGATTGAGAGGGATGTGTGAATTTGCAAGTTCATTTTATACATTTGGTCAAGAACATGGGTGTAAATTTGTGGAAGTCATCTTAATATACGGATTTTTTTAGATAAAATAGATTTTCAAACGAGAAAATATTTGAATTAAAATGTATATTACATACAAACATTTAAAAGAGAATTTACTGTTTTCTAATTCAAGCAATTGTTCAAACTATTGTTCTAGAGTTGGACAAATGTTCTTATGAAATATTATTTTGTCCAAAGGTTTATGTAGTAAATATATTATACTACAAATTTTATAATCAAAGCTTCAATTTGACCTTTCATTTAAGAGATTGCATTTTGATGGCTTTAATGTCAATGTCACCCCAACAACATTTAAATAGAAAAATGAAATTGAGTGATAACATTCATATTTTTGTGAATATCTAAACAACTATTTATTTGTTCTTTAATTTTTTAATGTAAAATTATGAATTTATTCTCTTTTTTAATTCTATTGAAAAACAATAATCACTATCAATAAGCAAATATGCTACATTACTTTTTAATCCTCCAATAATATTCAAAGGGATAAAATCCCTTTTAGTCCTATACTTTTAAACCCTAAAATCTTAAAGCTTTGAAATCTTAAAAACAATATTTATTTAATAAATACCTTCTTTTTGCCCACATGGAATGATAGAGAGGAAGCGATAGAACATGTGAAGAGTTCGATAAACTTATGTAAGAAAATAAATAACAACATAATCTAACTTACACAATAAATAACAATGGTCACACATACAATACATAATAAAGATATACCCTAGAAATCCTTAACTAAGAAAGCAACATAACTAAGAGTTCTTCTTCTTTCTATCTCATTCTATTATCTTCATCCTTTGCAATACAATATTTAGTATCCAAAACCCTAATCTATCAACTTGGATTAGATTACAACCCTAATTCTGTAATCAAAATTAATTTGCAACGGGTCGAAAACAATGGGTTGAAAAAGCATAAAAACTAACAAAAAATGGACCCAAAATTTTCTTTTGGGGGCTCCTACCCTAGACCCCCTTCGCTCTCTAAACCTGCAAAGAGTATAACCCATGACCAACAATCTCCCACTTATTGTATTCTTTGAAAAGTGGGGAAAGGGGAAAGCATTCATGTAATCAACTACTATAGGTACAAATGCCCATTGATTCTCTACATCAATTTTTTTTTCATACTAACGGACTTTGTCAATGACTTAACAACATTGTTCAATGTATCAACCTTCTACAACATAATTTCCCATGCTTAACCATGTCTCTAACAAAATGAATGGTACATTAATGTGTTTTGTCTTGGAAATTATGATAAATAGGGTTCTTTTTCAAAAAATTGCACTTGAGCTATAATCACAACTTATTATCATTGCTTTATGAACAAAACCAATACATAAACACAATTTTTGCAACCATATATCTTCCTTAATTCCATGAGTGGTCCTCAATTATACAAAGCTTCTATAATTGACAATACAACTACTACCTTCATCTTACTCATCCAATTGATTACTCCACCAAATAAGTTAAAAACATAACCTCTTGTTATGTGTTCAAAATCTCCAGCCTAGTCTACATCAACAAAACCTTGTATATCAAAATCCTTATGAGGTATAGGTATTCCGTGGTAGGAGATTGCATAATCTAAAGTGACGCATAATTATCTTGAGACCCTCTTTATAGTTTTTCAATTTTCATTCCCTAGTTTTGACACATACTTGCTCAAAACTCCCACTACATGAACAATGTGTGGTTTAGTACAAACCATGTCATATATCAAATTTCCAGTAACACTAGCATAGGGAACATGAGACATAGTTTCTACCTCTTCTTGAGTCTTCAAACATTGATCTATAGATAAATTTCCACCTACAAGAATAAGGACTCTTATCCATTCATGTTCTTGCATATTAAACCTTTGCCATATTGTTTCAACATATTTTTTTAGTTTAACTAGAGTTTCTTGATTGCTTGATTTCTTTGAATTTCCATGCCCAATATAATGATTTGGAGCAGTGGGATCTTTCATATCAAACTTACAACACAACTAATATTTAACATCTTTGACTAGTTATTTTTTGTTTCCAATCAACAACATATCATCAACATAAAAGACCACATAAATACAATGGCCATTGATCGACCTACTTAAAATAATCATGGTGATTAAATTTGATTGTTGATAAACTAAGTCCCAATATATAAGTGCCATTTTTTTATACCATATTCTTGGTGATTGTTTTAATCCATATAGGGACTTATTCAACCGCAAACCATATCCTTCTTTCCCTTTACGAAAAAACCTTATGGTTGTTTCATGAGATTTATTCTCTAACATCACCATGTAGGAATGGTGTCTTCATATCCATATGCTCTAATTCAATATCAAAAGAAACATCAATAGAAAAAATAAATCTAATAGAAGTTAATTTATCAATAGGAGAAAAAATCTCACCAAAATCAATTCCCTCCACCTAAGAATATCCCTTTGCTATTAGGTGAGATTTGAACTTTTCTTCCTTACTTTCTAAATTCAACTTCTTCTTAAACACCCAATTGCTACCAATAGTTTTTATTCTAACCAATAACTCAACTAGATCCCAAGTCTCATTTTTATCCAAGGTATCCATTTCTTCAGCCATCACCCTCTTCAAAAGTTTACTATCCTTTGAATCTGTTGCTTCCCTGATAGTTATAAGATCATCATCAATAATAGAAAAAAACAAAAGTAGGACACAAATTGGGTGGAGTATACCTTTATGTTTTTATTCTTCCATGAATCGATCTCCTAAAGATTGGAGTCCAAGATTATTCCTCTTTTTGTCCATCGTCTTTTGGCCCATCTTCTTCACCCTATTTGGTCCTATTGATACAAATTCTTCACCATCCAACCCAAGCTCTATTTTCTTTAGTTCTTATTTCCTTGGTTCAACTTCTTTCTTGGGGATAACTTTAATATCTCTAAATACAACATCCCCAGTATAAACAATCTTCTTTGTTATTGGGTTCTAATGTTTATAAACTTTTATACCATCTTTATAACCAATAAAGACACTTCAGCTTTATCATCTAGCTTACTCCTATTTTCCTTTGGAACATGCACATAAGTATCACAAGCAAAAACATCGACATGTTTAACAGAGGTTTTTTCAGTAGTCCATGCCTCATGTGGAGATTTTTCAACTAGTGCTAATGTAAGTTATCGATTTACCAAGTAACATGCAATTTCCACTGCCTCTACCTAGAATTCATGTGATAACCTTGTAACACCACTGAGCATACTTTTTTCTTTTTCCATTAGCGTCATGTTCATTCTTTTTTTGTGAATCCATTTTATTGATGTGTGTGTGGAGTAGACTTTTTTCTTGTTATTGTGCATTTTTTGCATAAGTCCTTAACCCCATCTATCCACAAAACTCTCCACCAATATCTATCATGCACAATACCTTTATTTTATTCTATGTTTGGTTTTCCACAAGAACCTTAAACTCTTTAAATTTACTGAAATCCTTAGATTTCTTACAAAGGAAATACACCAATGTGTTCCTTGAGAAAACATCAATGAATGGAACCTTAAACCTAGATTTACCTAGTGATGGAATATGAATAGGTCCAAACACATCACTATGTATTAACATCGTGTTTCTCCTTATGATGATCACATGATGTTAGAGAAATGTTGAGTTCAAAAAAACCCAAAACATAGTTCCAACTCTTCTTCTAAACAATTTTGTGTTGAAGCCATGTTCAAAGAGGTCCAAGTTTCATTTTTCTCGTATAGCACCATATGGATGTTAGAACACAACTCCAAGTCATAGCTCAAAGTAGCAATTCCTCACCATGCAAAGGGGATAAGACAATTAAAAAATGTATCTTTAAATATTATTTAATGTTGCGTCCAACCAACTCTAGAATGAAGAATCCATTTCTCAACACAGGTCCACCAAATCTATGCATCTTCCTTCACTAAGAGTTGAAAATGCATACCAGACAAATAATACAAATGACACACATCTTGTAGTCTCAGTGTGCATTTCTGATCAAAATTAAGGTTTGAGATACCATCGATAGGGCTGGTAGAGAGACAAAGGCCAGATGACAAAGCTGGCAGCTCTAGAGGTAGTACACCCACTAAAGATTCCAAACAAACATTATAGATTTGATACCATTGTTGGAACATATAGTGTTCAATACATATACACAAGAGTAAGATAAGCATGAGATTATTTTCATTAAAGGATATGTACATATAAATACAATCAATATGACCCTTAGTTTCATATTTCAAGGTCTCTCTTGGACTTTCTATGTTATTCATTATGACTCTTGGTATCCAACTCACATGAATGGTAATGTAAAATACCATAATAACTAACCCTAATGGATTAATGCTTCCATCAATGGGAATATCACCCTATTTTGTGTACCATATATACAATTTTACAAAAATTAAAATCTAATGATCAATTAGACATACCTTCAACCATACTTTATGAAATGCTTGAAGGTTGTTCTCTCCAACATATCCTAGTGTTTGATGTTGTAGTACTTCCTTCTCTTTGGAAACAATAGGAGTCTTGTCTTCTTCATCAATACCATTAGGAATAATAGAATTGTTGCACACATCATTAAAAGAACTTCCCAACATCTTGTATAGAGTTCCAATATGAACTCCCCTCTACAAAACCATTTCTCCTTGAACTACTTTGCATGTGTCATTTTCAAATACGATATGCACACTTCATCAACCATCTTTCTTAAAGATGTCAAGTTTTTTTATCGGATGTTAAATGGGAAAAATTCCAAGGAAAGTTATAATCCTTTCATATTTGAGCATCAACTTCATCCTTCCATGTCCAATGATATTGGTTGTCAAGTCATCTCATAGGAAAACATCATCTTCAATGCACTTTTCATATTCATAAAACCACTCCATGTGAGGAGTCATATGAAATTAAGCACTTGAGTCAATCAACCATACAACATGATCTACATGTGTACATGTAAATGTCAAGTAAACATCATCTCATTCTTTCATGTAGGTTTCCGTTTCAATGGAAGGGACTTCATCGGGTCCCTTACTTTCATCAGCATTCCTAAATCTGAAATCCTTTTTATAATGCCCACCTTTAGCACATTTTCACCATTTCCTTGTAGATTATCCTATATATTTAGATCTACCTCTATATTTATATTTGGCCTCCATATACTTATTTATCCTCTCTTTAGGGAAACCCCTCACAGATAAGGCTTCCTTGGTCACACTCTCCATATATTTTTTCCTCATTTCCTCTAATAACAAGGATAAAACCATGACCTCAAAATTTAATGTGGGTTGGATCGTACTACCAATTGCTATAACTAGATTATACCAAGAGTTTGGAAAATAACATAACATGGTAATACACTTATCTTCTTCCTGCATCTTAGTATCAACATACACAAATTGACTTACCAAAGTATCAAAGGCATTGAGATGCTTTTTCATGGAGTTAACATCCTCCATCTTAAGATAATACAACTTTTGAAGAAATAACTTGTTTACCGAGTATTTTGACTAATACAAACTCCCCAACTTATCCCACAACTTCTTTGTACTATATTCTCTAAAAACATTCAACAACATTGAATATGAGAACCAGAGTTAAATCATGCTTATTCTTGTTCTTTCTATCTGTTCACAGTCTTCTTTTGACATACCGGTAGATTTTGTACCTAGATCCACAACAACCCATTGCTCTCTATCTATAAGAAGATATCCCATTGTGAGCTTCCATAACTTGAATCTCTGGTTGTTAAAAGTATTTATTTGTATTCTTGAATTGCTTGTCATTTCCTTCACAAAAGATTCATTTCTCAAGGATCCCACTCAAAGACAAGTTTATTGCAAACCCAATATATCCTTTCTCTTCACAGAATAAGATAAACCCTAGCAAAAAAGGAATCCTCTTAAAGCCAATAACCTCACTCTGATACCAAATTAAGAGTTTGGTAAACTTGTGCAAGAAAAACATTACCAACATAATCTAAAACATAAGAAATAACAATGGCACAGACATAATACACATAGAATTACCCTCGAAACACCTAACCGAGAAAACCATCCTAAACCAGAATTGCTCCTCTCTCTATCTCTTTGTATTTTATTCACCATTTACAATCCAATATTTAGTATGCACTAATAGTATCTGTTGTTTCAAGGTCCCAATCCAATATTGTACTCCTCATATAGATCTTTTCAACGGACTATCAAGCGCCCTAAATGGAGATCGTATGCAAAAGTTATGACCCAGGAAGTTGATTGTTCAACTTACCACCTTGGGTCTGCATTTAACTTTATGGCGGTTCATCTTCTAGGGTTAAGTTTTAGGATGTTTAGGGTTCTTTCCCTCATAATTATGATAAATAGGACATTTTGGCCTCCTTTTGTATTCATCTTGTCACTAATGAGCATATCCACCACATCTCCTCTTAGAGATATAGTTACCACCATTCTAGTTGCTTTTATTTTATAGTTTGGTCTATTTCATTCATTTAATAGAATATGAGTTTATTGTATCACTATGTTTCTTGCAATATATTTGTGCATGTGAATATATGTATGCTCTTTCATTTTCACATAAATATAGATTAGTGGTATCAGAGCAATCTTCTCTTGTGGTTTCTCAGTGCATGTCCTCTACTAGATCTCAATATCAAGAGTTGGGTCTCAAACTAGTTGAGCTTAGGGAAAACCACTCTCGTCGACCCAAGCAACCTCACATGGAGGGAGAAGAAAAGAGAGATGATGGAGCAGTAGATCCTATGAAGTTGTTGCTCAAGTAATCCTTCGTGCGACAAAGGAATGAGATGAAGGATAATTTTTCCCAGATCCTTTGATGATTGTCGACGACAACGTATGCACCTTCAATGAACAGTCGTTTCGAAAGTGTGACTCCCTTCCAGGTACAAGTTAAATTTGAAATCCCCTTATTTGAAGGTAAGATAGATGTAGATTCTTTGGAGAAATGGTTAAGTCTTTTAGATGGTTACTTATCTGTGAAATTTTTTTTCGACGGTGAAAAGATCACCTTTGCGCTCAATAAATCCCTTCTCCATATCAAAGACTAGTGGGGAAGGTACTACGAGAGGCATGCGAGCGACAAGACTAAAATATTCATGACATAACCCACTTGGGCAGATTTTGTCGATTCCTCTAAGAATGAATTCTACCCTGTTAGAAAATATGATGACCAGTACACCAGGTGGATGACTTTTCCCTAGGAAAGAGACTAGACAATATCATAGTTTACCAATATATTCCATACCCTGCGCTCAAATTTGGGTATCAAATACTCTGATCGATACTTGGTCCTAAAGTATCAAAGTGGCCTACATAGGTACATTCAGATAGAGATGGATTTCCTGGATATATCTTCACTAGAAACTACTTATCTGTACATTGTCAAGATCAAGAAAAAGTTTAAGGAAAAGAATAAACCGGATTTTAGGTTTGCAAATCAACAACAGAATCCTGGAAAAGGCGTCTCTAACTCACAAAGCAAATGACAGAGCAAGGATGGCCAAAATCCTGACAACTAGACCAAGCCGCATGCAAAGAAGGGTAATGGGAAATCAAAGAAGGACACTGGTAGGCGGTGCGAATTCCACAAACTCCCATGGCACACCACTAATTAATTTCGCTCAAAACAATCATTGTTGGCTGAGACAAAATCGATGGAGTCGGAATTTGGTTGAGACTCTAATTGAAAAAAATAAAATGGAAAGTGGGTCATTGATGCAGAACCTAGTGCCACCATCGCAACCGTAAATATCCAACCAGAAGAATCAGAGGATCCATACGAAGGGGATCACCTCTTCCATTCACAACTATGGGTATACTAAGAGAACCCGCTATAATCATTGTTGACAGTGGTAGCCAAAAGAACCTCATATCGGCCGAGGTCATCAAAATATTGAATCTACCAATGGTTCCACACCCCAACCATACACCATCGGTTGGTTGAGCCAAAGACGATACATTTGCGTCACTCAACAATGTTTCCTGTCCTACGGCATCAAACCCATCAAAGATGAGGTAATGTGTGTGTTTCCCTAGTTGAATTTGGTGCTGTTATTTTAGGACAACCATATATGTGGATATGTCATGTTGTGTATGAGTCTATAACTCATAGTGCCATAATTACTTTGGGAGATAAATTCTACAGGATACTAGAGACAATTCCCACTACTGCAATGTCTTTCATCACAGCTAAGGAGTGCAGGAAGGTAATCTCCTAGATAAGGAAACTCGTCCTCTTTATGATTCATTCTGAAAAAGGAACGAAATATCACAACAACAACCACCACCTCTACATGGGGTCTCTCCACACAATAAAAGCAGGTGGACAAGATAGTGGAAGCATACATAGATATCTTCACCACACCTAATGGGGTTCCATTCCATTTCCAAGCCAAGTATTCAATTGATTTGGTCCCTGGGGATCATTTACCAAATGGGTCGGTGTACAGGCATTCCTTCATGGAGAATGAAGAAATAAAGCATCATATTCAAGAATTAATCCAAAATGGGCACATTTGACGCAACTCCTCACCTTGTGGGAGACCAATTGTGTTGGTATAGAAGAAAGATTGAACATTATGACTTTGTATTGACTACCGAGCTCTAGACAAGATCACGGTTTGGTATCAATATATTTTCCTTGAATCGACGACCTTCTCGGCCAACTCAAGGGTGTCAAATATTTTCATCAAAATTGATTTGAATTTGGCTATCATTAGGTCACAATTGAGCAAACCGATGTCTGGAAGACTGCCTTCAAATCTCGGGAAGGCCTTTTTGAGTGGTTGGTAATTCCTTTCGGCTTGACTAATACTCGAGAAACCTTCATGAGGATGATGGATGATATTCTTCATCTATTCACCAATTATTTTATGGTCATATATATAGATGATATCCTCATCTACAACAGAACATGGGCAGAACATTTGCAGCATATCCAACGAGTGCTCAACACACTGCAACAACATAAGTTATATACCAATCTAGAGAAGTGATCATTTGGCATAGGGAGGGTCCAATATTTGGGATACGTCATGGATGAACATGGTGTGCATGTGGATTCAAGAAAGATCCAAGTTATTCATGACTGGCCAATCCCAACAACTCTCACAGAGCTTTGCAACTTCCTAGGCCTTGGCAACTTTTATCGCAAATTTGTGTTGGGCTTCTCTAATATTGCTTGGTGTCACATACCCCAATTTTGTAAAATTATGTAAATTGTTTTAATTATATTCCTGAGACATTATGTTAAATTTAATGCTAAGTAGGATTGATGACTCAGCAGAGTCAACAGAATTGGAATGTAATTCAGGATATTTTTATTACTAATAAATAAATTATGGAGACAACAGCATGGGAGAGCTGTTAAAAAGAGGTTACTGGTCAAACTGGTGGATGGAACTAGGTGGAAGGCAAAAGACAAGTGGCAGCATCCTCAAACACTTCCTAAGTTGGAGGTGGCAACTTCCCTACATTTGGGGTCATGATCTCCCAAGAAAGTGGGATCAGAGCAGGTGGCTCATTAAATGACAATTAACCCAAAAAAGACCTAGGCAATCTTTTAAAAGTACTAAATGAAGAGAGCTGAGGCTGCTCAGATATTTTCCAGAGAGAATTCATTCAGGTGAATGTTATTCAGGAAATTCATTGAGGAAGAGGGAAATACAGTAAGGAAGTTGTTCTAAGAGGATTGTTGCAGTAACTTGATTTCATTACAGCTATTTGGCTGAGAGAATTGACTGATAGTTCTGAGTTAATACTGAGTTTGAAGACTGGTATCTGACTTTGTTGCACCTAGTTCTAGCCAGGGAGACCAGAGCAAGCTCGGGGGTCCTGAGGAGCCGCTGTCTGAGCGCTCTCCAGGAGTTGGTAGGGAGGAACGGCCTCCCATTGCTGTTGTTGTCCCAGTTTAAACAGGTTCTGTTACTTATCTATTTATGTTTTAATGAGTATGAATGAATGAACGTTATGTTTATATTATATGACAGAAGAGTTAGCTAGTTTAGTAATGTAAATATCTCAGGTTATCAGTAGTTAATCTGTTGATGAAATTAAATAAATTACTGTGTTTTTCCACATCTGGGTTCACCAAACCGTACTCCAGCACAGTATCTCGGTATTGGGAATTAGTATCCTTCTGAACCGAGCTAACTACAAGTGTTTTACAAATTCATAAGTTATTTTCTTATAGTCTTAAAAACTATTTCCTTGTACTGTATTAGGTTTACAGTAAATTCTATTGTGAAGGAAAGATAGTAGAAGTTAGATTAGAATGTATACTGTTTTACTATATAGTTTCCTTCCTTGTATTCAGTTAATTTCATTTCTAAAAGTAAACTCAAATCAAGAACAAGTTACAGAGCTATCATTCTTATTTTCAGAATATAAACATGTTAATATTCGTACTTACAGAACACTTGTAAGTAAACATTATAATTAAGAAATTAAACTAATTACAGCAAACATAGAAAGTATAGTATAAACTACAGAAGATTCAAATAATAAATACTATTTCCAAAAGTATTATAAAATAAAACTGAGTAAATACTCTGAATAAATATTAATATGTGTGTTCATAAGATGAATATATAAACACGAGAATATATGTGTGTTTATAAGTTTTAATGCTAAAATGTATAATCGTTGATTGTCTTTTATTTACCTTATAAAAACGAGAACGTGAATATATAAACAATGAACAAATAAAGGGTATAAGACAGCATCCATGGCCACTAGCTGTGTACAATCCCATTCAGTATATGGATTTTATCTCTCCAAGTTAGTGATAATATAACAGTATTTGTGGTTTATAGAATAGATTGAGAGGGATGTGTGAATTTGCAAGTTCATTTTATACATTTGGTCAAGAACATGGGTGTAAATTTGTGGAAGTCATCTTAATATACGGATTTTTTTAGATAAAATAGATTTTCAAACGAGAAAATATTTGAATTAAAATGTATATTACATACAAACATTTAAAAGAGAATTTACTGTTTTCTAATTCAAGCAATTGTTCAAACTATTGTTCTAGAGTTGGACAAATGTTCTTATGAAATATTATTTTGTCCAAAGGTTTATGTAGTAAATATATTATACTACAAATTTTATAATCAAAGCTTCAATTTGACCTTTCATTTAAGAGATTGCATTTTGATGGCTTTAATGTCAATGTCACCTCAACAACATTTAAATAGAAAAATGAAAATGAGTGATAACATTCATATTTTTGTGAATATCTAAACAACTATTTATTTTTTCTTTAATTTTTTTAATGTAAAATTATGAATTTATTCTCTTTTTTAATTTTATTGAAAAACAATAATCACTAGCAATAAGCAAAAATGTTACATTACTTTTTAATCCTCCAATAATATTCAAAGGGATAAAACCCTTTTAGTCCTATACCCTTAAACCCTAAAATCTTAAAGCTTTGAAATCTTAAAAACAATATTTATTTAATAAATACCTTCTTTTTTCCCACATGGAATGATAGAGAGGAAGCGATAGAAAATGTGAAGAGTTCGATAAACTTATGTAAGAAAATAAATAACAACATAATCTAACTTACACAATAAATAACAATGGTCACACATACAATACATAATAAAGATATACCCTAGAAACCCTTAACTAAGAAAGCCAACATAACTAAGAGTTCTTCTTCTTTCTATCTCATTCTATTATCTTCATCCTTTGCAATACAATATTTAGTATCCAAAACCCTAATCTATCAACTTGGATTAGATTACAACCCTAATTCTGTAATCAAAATTAATTTGCAATGGGTCAAAAACAATTGGTTGAAAAAGCATAAAAAATAACAAAAAATGGACCCAAAATTTTCTTTTGGGGGCTCCTACCCTAGACCCCCTTCACTCTCTAAACCTACAAAGAGTATAACGCATGACCAACAATCTCCCGCTTATTGTATTCTTTGAAAAGTGGGGAAAGGGGAAAGCATTCATGTAATCAACTACTAGAGGTACAAATGCCCATTGATTCTCTACATCAATTTTTTTTTCATACTAACGGACTTTGTCAATGACTTAACAACACTGTTCAATGTATCAACCTTCTACAACATACTTTTAATCATGTCTCTAACAAAATGAATGGTACATTAATGTGTTTTGTCTTGGAAATTGTGATAAATAGGGTTCTTTTTCAAAAAATTGCACTTGAGCTATAATCACAACTTATTATCATTGCTTTATGAACAAAACCAATACATATATACAATTTTTGCAACCATATATCTTCCTTAATTCCATGAGTGGTCCTCAATTATACGAAGCTTCTATAATTGACAATGCAACTACTACCTTCATCTTACTCATACAATTGATTACTCCACCAAATAAGTTAAAAAAATAACCTCTTGTTATGTGTTCAAAATCTCTAGCCTAGTCTACATCAACAAAACCTTGTATATCAAAATCCTTATGAGGTATAGGTATTCCTTGGTAGGAGATTGCATAATCTAAAGTGACGCATAATTATCTTATGACCCTCTTTATAGTTGTTCAATTTTCATTCCCTAGTTTTGACACATACTTGCTCAAAACTCCCACTACATGAACAATGTGTGGTTTAGTACAAACCATGTCATATATCAAACTTCCAGTAACACTAGCATAGGGAACATGAGACATGGTTTCTACCTCTTCTTGAGTCTTAAAACATTGATCTACAGATAAATTTCCACCTACAAGAATAAGGACCCTTATCCATTCATGTTCTTGCATATTAAACCTTTGCCATATTGTTTCAACATATTTTTTTAAATTTAACTACAGTTTCTTGATTGCTTGATTTCTTTGAATTCCCATGCCCAATATAATGATTTGGAGCAGTGAGATCTTTCATATCAAACTTACAACACAACTAAGACTTAACATCTTTGACTAGTTATTTTTTGTTTCCAATCAACAACATATCATCAACATAAAAGACCACATAAATACAATGGCCATTGATCGACCTACTTAAAATAATCATGGTGATTAAATTTGATTGTTGATAAACTAAGTCACAATATATAAGTCCCATTTTTTTATACCATATTCTTGGTGATTGTTTTAATCCATATAGGGACTTATTCAACCACAAACCATATCCTTCTTTCCCTTTATGGAAAAACCTTATGGTTGTTTCATGAGATTTATTCTCTAACATCACCATGTAGGAATGGTGTCTTCATATCCACATGCTCTAATTCAATATCAAAAGCAACATCAATAGAAAAAATAAATCTAATAGAAGTTAATTTATCAATAGGAGAAAAAATATCACCAAAATCAATTCTCTCCACCTAAGAATATCCCTTTGCTATTAGGTGAGATTTGAACTTTTCTTCCTTACTTTCTAAATTCAACTTCTTCTTAAACACCTAATTGCTACCAATAGTTTTTATTCTAACCAATAACTCAACTAGATCCCAAGTCTCATTTTTATCCAAGGTATCCATTTCTTCATCCATGACCCTCTTCCAAAGTTTACTATCCTTTGAATATGTTGCTTCCCTAATAGTTATAAGATCATCATCAATAATAGAAAAAAACAAAAGTAGAACACAAATTGGGTGGAGTATACCTTTATGTTTTTATTCTTCCATGAATCGATCTCCTCAAGACTGGAGTCCAAGATTATTCCTCTTTTGGTCCATCTTCTTCACCCTATTTGGTCCTATTGATACAAATTCTTCACCCTCCAACCCAAGCTCTATTTTATTTAGCTCTTATTTCCTTGGTTCAATTTCTTGCTTGGGGATAACTTTAATATCTCTAAATACAACATCCCCAGTATAAACAATCTTCTTTGTTATTGGGTTCTAATGTTTATAAACTTTTATACCATCTTTATAACCAATAAAGACACTTCAGCTTTATTATCTAGATTACTCCTATTTTCCTTTGGAACATGCACATAAGTATCACAAGCAAAAACATTGACATGTTTAACAGAGGTTTTTTCAGTAGTCCATGCCTCATGTGGAGTTTTTTCAACTAGTGCTAATGTAAGTTATCGATTTACCAAGTAACATGCAATTTCCACTGCCTCTACCTAGAATTCATGGGATAACCTTGTAACACCACTGAGCATACTTTTTTCTTTTTCCATTAGCGTCATGTTCATTCTTTTTTTGCGGATCCATTTTGTTGATGTGTGTATGGAGTAGACTTTTTTCTTGTTATTGTGCATTTTTTGCATAAGTCCTTAACCCATCTATACACAAAACTCTCCACCAATATCTATCATGCACAATACCTTTATTTTATTCTATGTTTGGTTTTCCACAAGAACCTTAAACTCTTTAAATTTAATGAAATCCTTAGATTGCTTACAAAGGAAATACACCAATGTGTTCCTTGAGAAAACATCAATGAATGGAACCTTAAACCTAGATTTACCTAGTGATGGAATATGAATAGGTCCAAACACATCACTATGTATTAACATCTTGTTTCTCCTGATGATGATCACATGATGTTAGAGAAATGTTGAGTTCGAAAAAAACCAAAACACAATTCCAACTCTTCTTTTGAACAATTTTGTGTTGAGGCCATGTTCAAAGAGGTCCAAGTTTCATTTTTCTCGTATAGCACCATATGGATGTTAGAACAAAACTCCAAGTTGCGGCTCCAAGTAGCAATTACTCACCATGCAAAGGGGATAAGACAATTCAAAAATGTATCTTTCAATATTATTTAATGTTCGTCAAACCAACTCTAGAATGAAGAATCCATTTCTCAGCACAGGTCCACCAAATCTATGCATCTTCCTTCACTAAGAGTTGAAAATGCATACCACACAAATAATACAAATGACACACACATCTTGTAGTCTCAGTGTGCATTTTTTTATCAAAATTAAGGTTTGAGATACCATCGATAGGGCTGGTAGAGAGACAAAGGCTAGATGCAAAGCTGGCAAGTCTAGAGGCAGTACACCCACAAAAGATTCCAAACAAACATTATATATTTGATACCATTGTTGGAACATATAGTGTTCAATACATATACACAAGAGTAAGATAAGCATGAGATTATTTTCATTAAAGGATATGTACATATAAATACAATCAATATGACCCTTAGTTTCGTATTTCAAGGTCTCTCTTGGACTTTCTATGTTATTCATTATGACTCTTGGTATCCAGCTCACATGAATGGTAATGTAAAATACCATAATAACTAACCCGAACGGATTAATGCTTCCATCAATGGGAATATCACCCTATTTTGTGTACCATATATACAATTTTTACAAAAATTAAAATCTAATGAGCAATTAGACATACCTTCAACCATACTTTATGAAATGCTTGAAGGTTGTCCTCTCCAACATATCCTATTCTTTGATGCCATAGTACTTCCTTCTCTCTAGAAACAATAGGAGTCTTGTCTTCTTCATCAATACCATTAGGAATAATAGAATTGTTGCACACATCATTAAAAGAACTTCCCAACATCTTGTATAGAGTTCCAATATGAACTCCCCTCTACAAAACCATTTCTCCTTGAACTATTTTGCACGTGTCATTTTCAAATACGATATGCACACTTCATCGCCCATCTTTCTTAAAGATATCAAGTTTTTTTATCGGATGTTAAATGAGAAAAATCGCAAGGAAAGTTATAATCCTTCCATATTTGAGCATCAAATTCATCCTTCCATGTCCAGTGATATTGGTTGTCAAGTCATCTCATGGGAAAACATCATCTTCAATGCACTTTTCATATTCATAAAACCACTCCATGTGAGGAGTCATATGAAATTAAGCACTTGAGTCAATCAACCATACAACATGATCTACATGTGTACATGTAAATGTCAAGTAAACATCATCTCATTCTTTCATGTAGGTTTTTTTTTCAATGGAAGGGACTTCATTGGGTCCCTTACTTTCATCAACATTCCTAAATCTGAAATCCTTTTTATAATGCCCACCTTTACCACATTTTCACCATTTTCTTGTAGATTATCCTATATATTTAGATCTACCTCTATATTTATATTTGGCCCCCATATACTTGTTTATCCTCTCTTTAGGGAAACCCCTCACATATAAGGCTTCCTTGGTCACACTCTCCATATATTTTTTCCTCATTTTCTCTAATAACAAGGATAAAACCATGACCTCAAAATTTAATTTGGGTTGGATCGTACTACCAATTGCTATAACTAGATTATACCAAGAGTTTGGAAAAGAACATAACATGGTAATACACTTATCTTCTTCTTACATCTTAATATCAACATACACAAATTGACTTACCAAAGTATCAAAGGCATTTAGATGCTTTTTCATGGAGTTACCATCCTCCATCTTAAGATAATACAACTTTTGAAGAAATAACTTGTTTACCAAGTATTCTGACTAATACAAACTCCCCAACTTATCCCATAACTTCTTTGTACTATCTTCTCTAAAAACATTCAACAACATTGAATATGAGAACCAGAGTTAAATCGTGCTTATTCTTGTTCTTTCTATCTGTTCACAATCTTCTTTTGACATATCGGTAGATTCTGTACCTAGATCCACAACATCCCATTGCTCTCTATCTATAAGAAGATATCCCATTGTGAACTTCCATAACTTGAATCTCTGGTTGTTAAAAGTCTTTATTTGTATTCTTGAATTGCTTGTCATTTCCTTCACAAAAGATTCATTGCTCAAGGATCCCACTCAAAGACAAGTTTATTGCAAACCCAATATATCCTTTCTCTTCACAGAATAAGATAAACCCTAGCAACAAAGGAATCCTCTTAAAGCCAATAACCTCACTCTGATACCAAATGAAGAGTTTGGTAAACTTTTGCAAGAAAAACAATACCAACATAATATAAAACACAATAAATAACAATGGCACACACATAATACACATAGATTTACCGCAGAAACACCTAACCGAGAAAACCATCCTAACCCAGAATTGCTCCTCTCTCTATCTCTTTGTATTTTATTCACCATTTACAATCCAATATTTAGTATGCACTAATAGCTATCTGTTGTTTTCAGGTCCCAATCCAATATTGTACTCCTCATATAGATCTTGTCAACGGACTATCGAACGCCCTAAATGGAGATCGTATGCAAAAGTTATGACCTGGGAAGTTAATTGTTCAACTTACCACCTAGGGTCTGCATTTAACTTTATGGAGGTTCATCTTCTAGGGTTAAGTTTTAGGATGTTTAGGGTTCTTTCCCTCATAATTATGATAAATATGACATTTTGGCCTCCTTTTGTATTCATCTTGTCACTAATGAGCATATCCGCCACATCTGCTCTTAGAGATATAGTTACCACCATTCTAGTTGCTTTTATTTTATAGTTTGGTCTATTTCATTCATTTAATAGAATATGAGTTTATTGTATCACTGTGTTTCTTGCAATATATTTTTGTGTGTGAATAAATGTATGCTCTTTCATTTTCACATAAATATAGATTAGTGGTATCAGAGCAATCTTCTCTTGTGGTTTCTCAGTGCATGTCCTCGACTAGATCTCAATATCAAGAGTTGGGTCTCGAACTAGTTGAGCTTAGGGAAAACCACTCTCATCGACCCAAGAAACCTCACATGGAGGGAGAAGAAAAGAGAGATGATGGAGCAGTAGATCCTATGAAGTTGTTGCTTAAGGAATCCTTCGTGTGACAAAGGAATGAGATGATGGATAATTTTTCCCAGATCCTTTGATGACTGTTGACGATGACGTATGCACCTTCAACGAGCAGTCGTTTCGAAAGTGTGACTCCCTTCTAGGTACAAGTTAACTTTGAAATCCCCTTATTTGAAGGTATGATAGATGTAGATTCTTTGGAGGAATGGTTAAGTCTTTTAGATGGTAACTTCTTTGTGCAATTTTTTTTCGACGGTGAAAAGATCACCTTTGCGCTCAATAAATCTCTTCCCCATATCAAAGACTAGTGGGGCAGGTACTACAAGAGTCATGCGAGCGACAAGACTAAAATATTCATGGCATAACCGACTTGGGCAGCTTTTTTTGATTCCTCTAAGAATGAATTCTACCCTGTCAGAAAATATGATGACCAGTACACCAGGTGGATGACTTTTCCCTAGGAAAGAGACTAGACAATATCATAGTTTACCAACATATTCCATACCATGTGCTCAAAATTAGGTATCAAATACTCTGATCGATACTTGGTCCTAAAGTACCGAAGTGACCTGCATAGGTAGATTCAGATAGAGATGGATTTCCTGGATATATCTTCAAGGGAAACTACTTATCAATACGTTGTCAAGATCAAGAAAAAGTTTAAGGAAAAGAATAAACCGGATTTTAGGTCTGCAAATCAACAACAGAATCCTAGAAAAGGCATCCCTAAATCACAAAGCAAACAACAGAGCAAGGATGACCAAAATCCTGACAACTAGACCAAGCCACATGCAAAGAAGGGTAATGGGAAATTAAAGAAGGACACTGGCAGGCGGTGCGAATTCCACAAAATCCCCTGGCGCAACACTAATGAATTTCGCTCGAAACAATCATTGTTGGCTGAGACAAAATCGATGGAGTCAGAATTTGGTTGAGACTTTAATTCGAAAAAAGAAAATGGAAAGTGGGTCATTGATGCAGAACCTAGTGCCACCATCGCAACTGTAAAGATCCAACCAGAAGAATCAGAGGATCCATACGAAGGGGATCACCTCTTCCATTCACAACTATGGGTATATTAAGAGAATCCGCTACAATCATTGTTGACAGTGGTAGCCAAAAGAACCTCATATCGGCCGAGGTCATCAAAATATTGAATCTACCAATGGTTCCACACCCCAACCATACACCATCGGTTGGTTGAGCCATATATGATACATTTGCGTTAGTCAATAATGTTTCCTGTCCTATGGCATCAAACCCGTCAAAGATGAGGTAATGTGTGTGTTTCCCCAGTTGAATTTGGTGATGTTATTTTAGGAAAACCATATATGTGGATACATCATGTTGTGTATGAGTCTATAACTTGTAGTGCCATAATTACTTTAGGAAAGAAATTCTACAGGATACCAGAGACAATTGCCACTACTGCAATGTCTTTCATTACAACTAAGGAGTGCAGGAAGGTAATCTCCTAGATAGGGAAACTCATCCTCTTTATGATTCATTCTGAAGAGGGACAAAATATCACAACAACAACCACCACCTCTACATGGGGTCTCTCCACACAATAAAAGCAGGTGGACAAGATAGTGGAAGCATACATAGATATCTTCACCACACCTAATGGGGTTCCATTCCATTTCCAAGCCAAGTATTCAATTGATTTGGTCCATGGGGATCATTTACAAAATGGGTCGGTATACAGGCATTCCTTCACGGAGAATGAAGAAATAAAGCATCATATTCAAGAATTAATCCAAAATGGGCACATTTGACCCAACTCCTCACCTTGTGGGAGACCGATTGTGTTGGTATAGAAGAAAGATGGAACATTACGACTTTGTATTGACTACCGAGATCTAGACAAGATCACGGTTTGGGATCAATATATTTTCCCTGAATCGACGACCTTCTCGACCAACTCAAGGGTGTCAAATATTTTCATCAAAATTGATTTGAATTTGGCTATCATCAAGTGACAATTGAGCAGATTGATGTCTGGAAGACTGCCTTCAAATCTCGGGAAGGCCTTTTTGAGTGGTTGGTAATTCCTTTTGGCTTGACTAATACTCGAGAAACCTTCATGAGGATGATGGATGATATTCTTTGTCCATTCACCAATTATTTTATGGTCGTATATCTAGATGATATCCTCATCTACAATAGAACATGGGCAGAACATTTGCAGCATATCCAACAAGTGCTCAACACCCTACGACAACATAAGTTATATACCAATCTAGAGAAGTGCTCATTTGGAATAGGGAGGGTCCAATATTTGGGATACGTCATGGATGAACATGGTGTGCATGTGGATTCAGGAAAGATCCAAGCTATTCATGACTGGCCAATCCCAACAACTCTCACAGAGCTTTGCAACTTCCTAGGCCTTGGAAACTTTTATCGCAAATTTGTGTTGGGATTCTCTAATATTGCTTGGTCCCTTAGCCGGGTGACCAAATGTGGATCTAAGTTCAGGTTCTTATGGTCGAAGCCACAACAACAAAATTTTTACTAGTTGAAGTAGCACTTATGTTCGACACTTGTCATGACCTTACCAAATTTGCAACATCCATTTGAGATTGAGATAGATGCTTCAGACTATGTTGTTGGTGCAATCCTCACTCAACATAGCCATCCACTAGTGTATAATAGTGAGACACTTTTAGATACAGTATAGAGGTACCCCACCTATGACCAAGAAATGTATTCTATTTTCCAATCCTACCACCAATGGAAGCATTACATCCTAGGAAAAGAGAAAGTCATCCACACTGATCACAAGCCATGCAGTTCATGCAAACCCAAGGAAAGCTACATAATGATCGCCTCCAAAATTAGTCCACCTACTTGCAGCAATTCCACTAGAATATTAAATATAAGAAGGGAAGCACAAATCAAGTCCTTGATTTCCTTAATCGACCTCCAGTAGCAGCATTGACCATGATGCTCATGTCTTGCGGCCACGATACCTCCAGGTGGCCTCAACTATATGACAGTGATCCTGAATTTGCTTCCATATATCAAGACCTATGTGCAGGAACACTAATGGCAGACTTTCATCTCCAGGAAGGATTGTTATGCCACCTAGGACATCTGTGTGTTCCTTCAACCGAGCATGTGAAGATGATTTGGGAAGCACATTAAATTTGGGTGGCAGGGAAATTTAGCACCAAAAATACAGTTGCGGTATTGCAGAAGTACGTTTATTTCCCCAAGCTCCAATAATATTCTGGTCAATATATCAGATCTTGCAATTCTTGCGCCATCACAAAACCTTCCATCAAGAAGCAGGGTTTGTACACCCCTCTTCCTACTCCCAATGTGCCATGGGAATCAATCTCCGTGGATTACATGTCAAGACTACCTTAAACCAAGAATGGTAATGACTATGTCTTTGTGGTTATGGATCGTTTCTCTAAGATGGCCATTTCGATAACTTGCAAGAAGAACATATTTTCCGAAGCCACTACTAAGCTCTTCTTCTAGCATGTTGGTGTTCATTTCGGGATTCCATAGGCCATCAATTCATATCAGGAGAGTCATTTCCTTAGCACCTTCTGGTCTAGCCTATGGTTATTGATGGACACTAACCTCACCAAATCGATTTCCTTTCATCCCCAAACTAATGGACAAACAAAGGTAGTCAACTAGATGGTTGTGCATATATTGAGAATGTACAATTCTAAACATCCCTGCACATGGGATGATATCCTCCCATGTGTTCAACATAGATATAACAAATCCCTTCATTGCTTTACTTGCCACAACCCTTTTCAAGTGTGCCTAGGATTCCAACTAGTGGCCCCAATTGATGTAGCTCTCCCCATGGCATCCACACGGGAGGAATCCTTCCATGCTCAAATTGAGATTGATAAGGCCGCCATATTTTTTGAATGAGTCCAATACATCCACCAACAAATCCATGATATTTTGGAGAAATCCAATACAAAGTACAAGAAACAACATGATTATCATTGGGTTCCACACAAGTTCCAGGTGGGTGATAAGGTTTGGTTGCATTTGCAGAAGCAGAGTCCCACAAGACCCCATTGGAAGCTTCATCCACTTCGCTATGAGTCGTACACCATCACCAAGGCATTTAGTGAGAATTCCTTCAAATTTAACATTCCTCCATTTCTTGGATTACACCTTTTATTCAATGTAGAGCTCCTTCTCCCATATTTTCCACCATTGTTGGACACATCAAAGGTGGACGAGAAGTTGACATTTACAAATATTAATGTCGATTGCATGGAATAGGAAACTACATATCAGATCATGGACACATAAGTTAAGGGAACCTTCTAGCAGAAGATCCAACTATATCGAGTTGCAAAGAAGGGAAGCTACTCCACCAAGGCAAGTGGCTCACCAGGAGCCAAGTTCAACAGAAGTTCTCCCATTTGATGGGGGCACTCAGCACAATGGATACCATTGCTTGCTAAGGGTGGGTGATTGATCCAAATGGATATATGTGGCCACCCACCTATTCCACTGGCTCAAAACAATTTTCCATGTTGGTAATTTTCTAGTAATTTTCTATTGTTTTTTGGGTTCTGAACTTTTAAGGCCATTTTGAGGCCCTAAACAATGTTTTTTTGGATCACAATGACTGAAATGATAGTTGTCTACTATTGTTTGGGATCGATCCACTTTTTTAATCCTAGGATAGATATTTCCAATGGACTATCGAGCACTATAAAGAGATCGTATGCAAAATTTATGAACCTATGAAGTTGATTGTTCAACTAACCACCTTGGGGTCATAAAATTTATGATGGTTCATCTTCTAGGGTTAGGTTTTTTGATGTTTAGGGTTCTTGACCTCACACTTATCATAAATAGGCCCTTTTAGCCTACTTTTTTATTCAACATGCCACAAATGAGCATAGCCACCACATCTCTTCTCATAGTTATAGCTACCACCATTCTAGTTGCTTTTAATTTACAGTTTGTTATGTTTCATTCATTTAATAGAATTTGAGTTTACTGTATCACTGTGTTTCTTGAAATATATATGTGCATGTGAATATATATATATATATATATATATATATATATGCTCTTTCATTTCGTTCTCACATAAATCCAGATCACATTTACAAAGGTGGCCCTTATATTTAAACCGTGGGCCATTTGCATTTACTCTGCCCATGTTTTGGTATGCCAACATTTTGCTTGGATGAGGGGTATTCAGTTCAATACATTTGTGTTGGCCAGAGGTTTTGAGCGTCTTATTTTTTGCTTCATCCTACATATATGTATGCACTTGCGAAGGTGGTCTTGAAGCTTTGGTCTAGTTGTTGTTGGTTTATTGTGTCAAGCCTCTTGAAGATTCAACATGTTATTCGAGCATCCCTTTGAATGAGTTTATGTGCTTTGTCTTTGAGTTTTGGTGGATGGAATTGAATCTTCATCTTGTCCCATCGATGTTGTGATTCAACATAGGAAATGTAGTTTTCTTTTTGCTCAATTCTAAAGGATAAGTGTTGAATATTGAGTCCACTATCCAATTATGCTTATGTACCAAGCTTGGATTTTCCTATTTACCGGTGAACTAGCTATGTGTCAGGGTGTTTGATGCTCCATTGAGATACCATAAACCTTGTTGTTGTTGTGGGGATTTATTCTTTGCAAAGGTTAGTTCGGTATTTCCTATGTGACTTGGCGTTACATGATACCATGGATTCATGCCTCCTTGTGGTTTTTGACTTTTCTTCTCTTGAATGAAGCAGGGTATAGAAAGGGCAGTCGAAATCTAGCAATTAGCTTCAAGAACCTCTATGTGGTTGTTGACGAGGAGACAACGGGTAGAAAGTGCGAGGTAAGTGTTCCATCCTAGCAAAAAAGGGATCCCGCTAAAGCCAATAACCTCACTCTTATATCAAATGAAGAATTTGGTAAATCTATGCAATAAAAGCAATACCAACATAATCTAAAACACAAGAAATAACAATGGTACACACACAATACACATAGACTTACCCTAGAAACACTTCAGCAATAAAACTGACCTAACTAAGAGTTTCTACTCTCTTGATCTCTTTGATTATCTACACCATTTAGAATATAATATTTAGTATCCAAAATCATAACCCATTAACTTGAATTAGTTTACAATGGGATGAAAAAGCACAAAATAGACCAAAAATGGACCCCCTTTGCACTAGGAACCTACAAAGAGTATAATGCATGTCCAACAACATGCCAGTGGCACGTGGAGGATGTCGTCTTATGCATCATGTGATGATGGAGGTGGGAGATTAAAGTTCATTACTAAAGAGACAAAGCAAGTTAAGGAGATGGAGGGTAGTGTGACCTCGAGCTAATGTTAGTTCAATTTCTCTATTGTGACTCTTGTGGGATTACATCCCATTCCAGGACTACCATTAACTCTCTACCATATGCTTATAATGAGGGGAATTTAGAGGAATCAAAGGGTCTTGATGTTACCTAGTGTTGGGAGGTAAAAAACCAAGGATTTTAGGCACTACTATGGAATCTAGTGCTTGGTCTGGAACCATTAGCATTCAATCGATATTTTGGTCAACTTCTATGGTTGGGAAAAAGGATTATTGGCTATATTGGGAGAATCTTGACACCAATCAAAGAGTATGCTGCTATAATCCACGTAGGTGCAAGGAGATAGGCACCTTGTCGACTTGGACTCCAATTGCAAAATCAATGGAAACATATCACTATAGGTTCCTTGAAGAAGTGAAGTAGGAGGTGGAAAATATGGAAAAGAGGTTTCTTCACAAGAGAGCAAAAACCTCCATTGACATAATTGAAGAAGAAATGAGCCTCGGGGTCCCATATACTTGTTTCTCTAGGACCAAGGACAACAAATACTTGGATCAAAACATGGACTTATATTAGCATATTGTGACTCTAATAGCTTGTGCGAAAGAAGGAAAGGCTTTTCAGCACAATCAAATTCTTAGGAAGCTTGACTAGCTAGATTAGATTTATGAAAATGTTATTGATACAATTTGGGGGTTAGGGGATGATGTAGTAAGAGGAGATGAGTATGACATACAAGTAAGAGAAGAGGGTTTAGGTGATAAGAGGACATGGACAATGTTTGTTGGCGAAGCTAACAATGCTCCACGTGCAAGGTCCACTCCACCAATTCTCATCAATGTTGTTTTTAATTCCGGGTCTAAGGATTAGCTTCTACTTTTCGGGGCCATGTAGCTTAGAAACAAAAATTTTATGGGCTAGTTTTCGATGTTTTTTTTCCAAAAAAGAATTATGTCAATGTTCATTTTTTTCTAAAATGATCCACCCAATTTCCACAAGCTAAAAATATTTTACTCTAAACATCATGAAAATTGTCTAGAAATAATAAAAAATATTAAAATTTTTGAATATTTTAACAAAAATATCATCAAACATTTTATTGTTGAAAATTTAATAATTTGTAAGATTTGCCAACTTTTCCCTGTGACTTTGTCTAGTTCTTTTTGTCCATATGTTATTATAAAACAAAGCATGGTTGGTTTTGGTTTAGAATTAGGTTTCCAAAAGTTCTTTTTTTCTCATCTTTTTGCTCAAACCCCGCGGGGAAAGAAACTTATCATAAGGAAACTTTTTTTTTTGGATTTACATGCTAGATTCCTTAGGGAGGAGGATTGTTTGTAAGTTTGTTGTACATAAATAATCAATAGACTTATTAACTTCTAAAAAAACATTTCAATTAATGATTAGTTTTTCTTTATCTTATTTGGATTTCATTATTTAATATTAAATTTAAAAAAGTTGAATAAACTTCAATATTTGTTTAATTCTTTACCGACTCTTAAAAAAAATGAAAAACCATAAAAACCCTAAACCTTTAAAACCTTAAAATACATCAAAACTATCCTAAACCTTAAAAATGTAAATTTTAAATCCTAAATAACTTAAGCCAAATACTATACAATTTCTAAAAACCATGTTTATTTTATAAATAATTTTAATCTAAATTTATATATTTTATCTTAAGCCAATTACTATACAAATTCTAAAAACCATGTTTATTTATAATTAATTTTAATATAAATTTATATATTTTTATCCTTTAAAATTATTTAAAAATTCTTCGAATTTTATTTAATTCTTTATATTATAATCCATAAATAACACTTAAAATATTTAAATGGTTAAAAAACTTGGAAATTAAAGTATTAATAAACTATCCTACACTTAAGTGAAATTCCATTGGCACTAGAATGACTGGAACAACTTCTGGGTTTGAAGTAGACGTCGGGCTTGGGCCATGGGTCGGGATTGCCATGGGTTGATCAACTAGCTTTTCCATTATGGAATGGTTGGTGTAGTGTAGAAAGTTCCGAGGGAAACAGAATGGGGGAGGGGACAAAGGGCTGGTTACAAATGGTAGTGGGTGCTTCAGAAAGACCATCAACTGCTGTCGGGTAGCCAGTAAGACTCTGGCATGGATACAAATGTCAGACAAAAATCCTCAGAGAATACTATCAAGTGCCCTGGATAGATGATGAAGATCTAGAACAATGAGATTTTTGTTCCCTAGAAACATTAAAGAAATAAAAACAACAAAATAAAAACAAGTTACTATTATCGATCTCTGGGGAACGGGGGTGCAAAATATACTGGTGTGAAGTGGAGATAAACAAAACAAAGGGTTTTTATCTGAAACAAATAACCAAAAAATTGTCGGGTGGTTTAACTGGCAGGTTCCCCATGGGCTAAGACCATGTAGGGTGGGGTGGTCAAGATGGGGAAAGATGCCACTTTGGTGGTAGTAGGTAATAGAGCTAAGCTGGATCCAAAAACAAAGGAAAAGAGCTTATAAGGGGTAGTGGGTATATTCTTATGGGAATACTCATGATGACAGAGTTGAACACAGTGTCACGGTCGGTTACGAGGACCCTACATTACCCCATAAAAATATTCCCAAAGAACAAGACAAAGAAGAATCAAAGATCTTTCGAAGCAAACACACTCCTTGTAGGAATAAAGGAAGGTTCAAGAAATGGAAGCTAAGATTGGACGAAGATAGGATGACCTTGGGTAGGGGTGTGGGGTTGGAAGAGATGGTGGGGATGACTTTGAGGGGTCTTGTAGGAAAATTTAGCTACAAGGCTATGAGAACCACAGAGATCGAATCCTGGGTGGTGGGGATCTGGGGGCCCATTTTGGGATACTGTCAGAGAATTTTTGTGATGCAGATGGGATGGTATGGGTTCGTCTTCAGAATAGAGGAACACACCTCTTTTGTTATGGAAACAACTTGGATTTGTGGGCAGGGTAGCTTAATGTTAAGGAACTGGAACTATGAGTTCAAACCATCTACAGAGAGACTATGTTTCAGACACATTTGGGTCTTGCTCCCGGACCTCCCCATCTATTTCTAGAACAGAGATGTAACACCCCGGTTTTGACCCCGTTGCATTAAATGTACATGATGTATATATTGTAAATGATCATGGTACGGAGCTAAAGGCCAAGGCCCCACCATTGATTGGTTATGCTATGTTTCGGATTTAAATTGTCACCGATGGTATATCGGGGCATGTGACATATATCAAGTTTATCATCATGTAAATATTCATCTTTAATTAAAATGAACCCGACCAGCTACGATCGCAGCAACTAAATTGAGAAGGGGCATGATTTTCACAAGGATAAGGGTGGGGAAATTGTCAAACCTTGAGCCATGAGGGAAAAACCCATGTGTCACCACCTTGTCTCATCCAACCACCGCCATTAAGAATTGCTGCTGTTAGTTGAGGCAGTTATTGTTTTGGGAGTGGGGGTGGTAGGATTGTCAGTCCTTGCCCACCCGCACACTCCACCAGCAATGAACCTCACGTTGGGGAAAAAGAAGCGAACTCCCAGGAATACCACTCTCCCCACAACAGTGCTAAAATGCTCACGCACTCCCTACTCACGACTATCCATTGTCTATTCATCTGCGCGCATAGACAGAAGCTATTCATCTTCACGCATGAACCAATGTCCGTTCATTATATTCACGCACAGGAATTTTGCTGGTTTTTCGACTGATGCAGCGAGCTGAGAGCCACGCTCTTTCATCCACGATTTGCTGTGAAGGGCCATTTACGTTTTCAGCTGTCTCACAGACTGGTATGGTTGTGTAATTTTCCCATCATTTTAATGTTGAAATTGGAACCATTGTTCTTCCCGTGAGTCATGGTTTCCACCGTTCTCCTCAACATTTTTTGTGTGGCTGTGGTCTCCCTCACGTTGTGATGGTTGTGGTCTTCTTTGAATTTGGGGTCTGGTGCAAGTTGCTCTCACACATAGATTGTTTGGGGTCGTTTTCCCATGTTGTGAGCTGTGCTAATTGATTACATTTCGGGACTGTTGTTTTTCCCCCATGTTCACTTATACGTTTGGGACTGTATAATTCGCTTGGGATTTGTTTTTCCTTGTTAAGCTGTAACAACTGATTGGTTGCATACGTGCAATGGTTGTTCTTCGGACTGTGTAGGGAGCAGGGATGGGGGCTTGGTTTGCTTGATAAACCTGGTGTGTTTGGAAACCACACAAACAGAGCTAGAGGGATGGATTTCTTCTCCACAACCCCTAAATAGCACTGGAAGGGAATGCAGGGCCTGAGGGACTGTGTAGCAGAGAAGGGACTGATTCCTTGTGTTGGGAGTGTGTGGGTGTTTTAGAAGCCAGGCTAGTTCTGGTGTAGGTGTTCTTGGCTCTGTAATGAGCTCACCAGCTTAGCAATTAACTTTTCCCAACTCCTCAATGGCCTGATAAACCCAACTGTGTTGGCTTGGCTTTGTTTTGTGTATCTTTGGCTATGTGTAAGCCTGCTTGTTCCCTTATTCCTTGGAGAATCATGCCCAGCTCGGGGGTGGTAGCGTTGTTGAGAGATTAAGGAGCACACTGGCCTATGGTTGGGTGGAACGTTGCAGCGACGTAGCTGTTTGCGGAACAAGTTCTTCGTAAGATAAGTGATCTTGTCCATTTTTACTTTTGCAATCATAAATTACTGTTAATAAATGTGATGAGCATGTTGAATGAATGCTTGTATGAATGCATGTTTCTTCCGCTGTGTACGATAAAGAATTATGTATCTATGTATGATAAACAATTGCATATGTGCATGTTCTACTTCAATGCATTATGTTTCAACATTTTTATGAATTCACATGTTCATGGGGCTGGTAGCCTGGATGGTTAACGCCATGGTCGCGTCCTCTTCGCTGGTTAGAGGGTTGGGGACGTGACAACGTGGTATCAGAGCTCATGTTACAGCATGGGACTTAATGGACCACAAAGATGCAGGGACAATAGCAGTTTTTCTTTCTGCCCAGCAGAAATCAGTGAATGACTGGGAATTTCAAAAAAATTGTCTAAGTGTTGAACTGTCGGTTCATCGAAACACTAAGTGGGAAGGAATTTCGATGTAGCGGAAGAGCTAGGCAGAAGTATACCCGACGGAGCATGGTTGGAAGGAAAATCGCGGAAATTTTCTAAGTGTTTGACGTCTATTGGCAGAAAATAGTTGATCGAGCACCCACCGTTGCGGATGGCTAAACAACTACGCGTCCGATGGGTAAAGGCTGACAGCTGATGAGCTACGTCGGATGAAGTTAGTGGATTGAACGTCTGCTATTGTGGCTGTCTAAAGGACTATCCTTCCAAAGGATTAGAAGATTTGATCGCTGACGCGGTAGTACTTAGCGGATCCGATCACCAACGCGGTAGTACTTAGCGGATCCAATCGCCGATGAACATCGAAGAAGCTAGTCGTTTCGACCGCCGAAACGTCGAGTCGTTAGTTGAACTAAGAGCCGATTCTGCAAAGGAAAATTTTGAGATTTTCAAGTGGGATTTTCCAACAGATTTTGACTATTTTTCAGAGGGATTTTTCAGTGGTTTTTCATTGAATTTCAGGGTTGAAAATGAGAAAAGTGGCAGTGATTTCATGCGCCAGATTGTGCGAAAACCAATGATTTACAAAAGTAATGATTCATGCGCCAGATTGCACGAAATCCCCCTTGACCCCCATCGTCCCCTGAGACAGATGTTCTCGAGGAAGAAAATTCTATGTTTGGGCAAATTTGTAATTTTATAATTATTCCAGGAGAAGGTAAGTGATTCTGATTTATATGTTATGCATCTAACATTAGTGTCATTAACACGTTTTCAGAATCATAGTCACCTTCAAGGGAAGTATTCCGGATAGTGCAGTTTGATAAGTAAGTGGTGGTTCAGTCATGAGAACCCATGATGGGTATGATGCTCGGGATTCTTATGAGCATGCGCGAGATGCCATGGGAGAAAATGTCCGTAATAGAAACGATGACATAGAGTCTAATGGAAGGAGATTCCAAGAGACACCGTCAGATGTTGCAGCCACTATGAGAAGCTTAATTAAAGCCCAGGAAGAGCAACATCAATTGAATGCTGCAATGTTGCAGAGTTTGACAGACTTGCAAAGAAAGATAGAATTTGGATGAGGTAAAGCAAGACCAGAAGGTAGTAAGAGCAGTACTAGGAGAAGGAGAAGGACTTCTAGTGGATCATCCGATTCTGAAGAATCTAGTGGGGATTCAAGTTCTTCTTCTCATAAAAGAAAAAGAAAGAGACACCATAGGGATCGCTCTCGGGATGAATTTAAGAAAGATAAACCTCCTACGTTTGATGGTGAGGTAAAGACTAGACAGGAGGCTGAAGCTTGGATTCTTGGGATAAGAAGTACTTTCAAGTGCATGATTATTCAGGAAACATGAAGGCAAGAGTTGCCATATTCAATCTAAATGGAAGAGCATCCATTTGGTGGGAGCACTTCAAGCAGGTAAAGAGAATTAGTGAAAGGAGACTTAAGTGGAAATAGTTCAAGAAGTATTTCAAGTAGAAACACCTCTCTGACAGGTATTATGATGACAAGATTAAGGAGTTCCATGAGCTGAGATTGGGACAACAAACCATGGAATAATATGCAAATAGGTTTTTGGAGCTATTGAGATATGTCAGGTACATCAGAGATGAAAAATTGAAGGTCCAATGTTTTCTGAGTGGATTGCCTCAATCTTACAAAGATAGAATTGAGTTTTATGAACCTAGAACTCTTGAAGAAGCAATAAGGAAGGCTAAGTATTGCTATGAGCAAAGCAAAGGTAAGCCAGATTACCATAAGGCATGGAAGGACAAGAAGAACGAGAAGTTTGACCAAAGAAAGAAAGGTTTCAAACCTTCTAACTTCAGGAATCAACAAAAGCAGCCATCCCAAGCTACGAGTAAGCCGATTGGAGTGACAGGAGAAAAGCCTAAAGATCTACAATAGAATAGAGGGCCACTCCAATGTTGGAAATGTGGAGGACCCCACATGCGCAGGAATTGCCCACTCGAGAATGAGAGTGCAAGGCCAGCTTATAACATTCAGGAAGCAGAAACAGTGGGTCAAGTAGCAAGGGCAGTCCCTAGGATTTATGCAGCACTGGAGGACCGCCAGGCAAATCACCAGTTAGCTGTGGTTGAAGTTGTAGGTAAGATTGTTGAACAATCTATTTCTATTTTGATTGACCCTGGTTCTACTCATAGTTACATTACTCCTAGAGTAATGGAGAATTGTGCTTTTAAGAAAGTAAAGCATAGGAAGTCTTGGTTAGTTCAGCTAGCCACTGGAACTAAGAGGAAGGTCAGTGAAGTGGTAGAGAAATGTCCATTGGTCATGAATGGATTGGTCACTTGTGTAGATCTGAATGTTGTACCACTTGGTTCCTATGATGTTCTCATTGGAATGGATTGGTTAGAAACTCACAGAGTGAAGCTTGATTGCTACAATAAGACTTTCGAATACATGAATGAAGAAGGGAACCTAGTAGTAGTGAAAGGTATTCCAAAGGTGATTTCAGTATGGCAGGTTTCAGCGATGCAATTGAAGAAGTTCTGTAGGAAGGGTTGCCAATTGTATGCAGCTCATATTTTGGAGACATCTGGAGATGAAACTCCTAGGTTAGAGGACTATCAGGTGTTACAAGAATTCAAGGATGTGTTTCCTGATGAGATTACAGGGCTTCCTCCAAAGAGGGACATTGATTTCACTATTGAACTTGTGCCAGGAGCGGCACCAGTGTCCAAGGCACCCTACAGGATGAGTACATCAGACATGCTAGAGTTGAAGATGCAACTACAAGAGTTGTTGGAAAAGAAGTATATCCGGCCAAGTGTGTCTCCTTGGGGAGCACCGATTCTGTTTGTAAAGAAGAAAGATGGTACACTTAGGTTATGCATTGATTACAGACAATTGAATAAGGTTACTGTGAAGAATAAATATCCTTTGCCTAGGATTGATGACCTCTTTGATCAAATGAGGGGAGCAAAGGTATTTTCCAAGATTGACGTGAGGTCTGGTTACCATCAAGTGAGAATCAAGGATGAAGACATTCATAAGATAGCCTTCAGGACAAGGTATGGGCATTATGAGTTTGTAGTGGTACCATTTGGCCTCACAAATGCACCAGCTACATTTATGTGCCTTATGAATAGTGTCTTCAGCAGGTATTTGGACAAGTTTGTTCTTGTTTTCCTTGATGGCATTCTTGTTTGTTCTAAGAATGAGAAAGAGCATGAAGAGCATTTGATATTGACATTGAAATTGCTTAGGGAGCATCAGTTGTATGCAAAACTAAGCAAGTGTGACTTCTATAGAGATAGAATTCAGTACTTGGATCACATTATCTCGGAGGAGGGTATATCTGTGGACCCTGAAAAGATTGAAGCCATTATGAATTGGCCTACTCCAAGAAATGTGATAGATGTAAGATCTTTCATGGGACTTGCAGGATACTACAGGAGATTCATTGAGGGATTCTCCAAAGTTGCACATGCCATCACTTCCTTGCAAATGAAGGGGATGAAGTTCGAATGAACATCGAGGTGTGAAGAAAGCTTCCAGCAATTGAAGAATCTTCTCACCAGTGCACCTGTATTAAAGGTTGCAGATCTAGAGAAATATTTTGTGGTGTGTACCGATGCATGCAGACAAGGGCTTGGAGGAGTCCTTATGCAAGACAACCACGTGATATGTTATGAGCCGAGAAAGCTGAAGGAGCATGAGAAGAACTATGCCACTCATGATCTAGAGCTTGTAGCCATAGTACATGCCCTCAAGATGTGGAGGCATTACTTGATGGGTAGAAAATTTGAGCTCAGAACAGATCACTGTGGACTAAAGTACTTGTTTGATTAGCCTACTTTGAATGCTAGGCAAGCAAGATGGCTAGAATTTTTATGTGAGTTTGATTTTGAAATCAAGCACATAAAAGGAAAGGAGAATAAGGTAGCTGATGCACTCAGTAGGAAGATGCAAGAAATGCATGTGGCATCTCTTAGTATTTGCCAATCATATTTGAGGCAACAGATTGTTAGTCATGATGCTGGAGATGAATTGTATGAGCGGGTAAAAGACAAATTACAATAGCAAAGTATTGAGAAGAGGTATGCGGGATATAAATTGGAAGAAGATGGACTTCTCACTTATAAAGGTAAAATTTATATTCCAGATGTAGCAGGTTTGAGGAGAGTTGTTATGGATGAAATCCATCAAGCTCTGTATTCTGGTCACCCAGGATACCAAAAGACAATTGCTACAGCTAGAAAGCAGTACTTTTGGCTAGGAATGAAAAAGGACATGGCTGAATACATTTCGAGGTGTATGAAATGTCAACAGGTAAAGGTTGATCATCAACACCCTGCAGGTTTGTTGCAGTCGTTGCCAGTTCCGGAATGGAAATGGGAAGTTATTTCCATGGATTTTATTACAGGATTGCTGATGACTTGGAGACAACATGATTCCATCATGGTTGTGGTAGAAAAGTTGACAAAGGCAGCACATTTTATACTGATCAAGTCTACGCATAAGACGGAGGACATTGCAAAGATCTTCATGAAGGAGATTTTCAAATTGCATGGATTGCCTAAGGCAATAGTCTCTGATAGAGATGTCAAGTTCACTTCCAACTTTTGGAAGGGGTTGTTTGCAGATTTTGGTACAAAGCTAAACTTTAGCACTACATACCATCCTCAGACAGATGGGCAGACAGAAAGAGTTAATCAGGTGCTTGAAGATATGCTTCACATGTACGTAATGGACAAACCAACCAAGTGGGAAGATTACTTGCACTTGGTAGAGTTTTCTTATAACAATGGACAGCAGGCATCCTTGGGGATGAGTCAGTATGAAGCTTTGTATGGAAGACGGTGCAGGACACCAGTGACTTGGGATAATCCAGTGAACAGGATTGTGCTTGGACCAGAATTGCTCAAGGAAATGGAGCAAGAGGTTGTAAAGATCAGGCAGAATCTGAAAGCGGCACAGGACAGACAGAAAAGCTATGCAGATAAGCATAGGGTGAACAGGGAGTTCAGTGTTGGGGATCATGTTTACCTCAAAGTGAGGGCAAGGAAGAGTTACTTAAATCTTGGAAGTTGTGCCAAGTTGTCATCTAGATACTGTGGGCCGTTTGAAGTGCTTGAAAGAATAGGGCCAGTTGCATATAGACTTGCATTGCCTGCTAGCACTAGGGCCCATAATGTTTTTCATGTTTCTTTGCTTAAGAGATATGTACGTGATCCTAACCATGTGATAAATTGGGATTTGATTTAGGTGGAACCCGAGGGAGAGTTCTGAATCGAGCCAATGCGCATCCTCGACAGGAAAGTCACAATGCTCTGGAACCGGGCCATAGGTCAGGTAAAGGTGCAATGGGAGCACTACGGACCTAAAGAGGCTACATGGGAGCTGGAGGATGCCATGTGATTGGCACATCCATTTTTGTTCAATTCTGCGGAACACTGAGGATAGTGCTATTGAAGGGGGAGGGGAATGTAACACCCCGGTTTTGACCCTGTTGCATTAAATGTAAATGATGTATATATTGTAAATGATCATGGTGCTGAGCTAAAGGCCAAGGCCCCACCATTGATTGGTTATGCTATGTTTCAGATTTAAATTGTCACTGATGGTATATCGGGGCATGCGGCATATATCAAGTTTATCATCATGTAAATATTCATCTTTAATTAAAATGAACCCAACTAGCTACGATCGTGGCAGCTAAATTGAGAAGGGGCATGATTTTCACAAGGATAAGGGTGGGGAAATTGTCAAACCTTGAGCCATGAGGGAAAAACCCATGTGTCACCACCTTGTCTCATCCAACCACCGCCATTAAGAACTACTGCTGTTAGTTGAGGAAGTTATTGTTTTGGGAGTGGGGGTGTTAGGATTGTTAGTCCTTTCCCACCCGCACACTCCACCAGCAATGAACCTCACATTGGGGAAAAAGAAGCGAACTCCCAGGCATACCACTCTCCCCACAACAGTGCTGAAATGCTCACGCACTCCCTACTCGTGACTATCCATTGTTTGTTCATCCGCGCGCATAGCCAGAAGCTATTCATCTTCGCGCATGAACCAATGTCCATTCATTATCTTCACACATAGGAATTTTCTTGGTTTTTCGACTACTGCAGCAAGCTGAGAGCCGTGCTCTTTCATCCACGATTTGCTGTGAAGGGCCATTTACATTTTCGGCTGTCTCACAGACTGGTATGGTCGTGTAATTTTCCCGTCATTTTAATGTTGAAATTGGAACCGTTGTTCTTCTCGTGAGTCATGGTTGCCACCATTCTCCTCAAGATTTGTTGTGTGGCTGTGGTCTCCCTCACGTTGTGATTGTTGTGGTCTTCTTTACATTTGGGGTCTGGTGCAAGTTGCTCTCACGCACAGACTGTTTGGGGTCATTTTCCCATGTTGTGAGCTGTGCTAATTGATTACATTTCAGGACTATTGTTTTTCCCCCATGTTCACTGATACATTTGGGACTGTATAATTCGCTTGGGATTCGTTTTTCCCTGTTAAGCTGTAACAACTGATTGGTTGCATACATGCAATGGTTGGTCTTCGGAGTGTGTAGGCAGTAGGGATGGGGGATTGGTTTGCTTGATAAACTTGGTGTGTTTTGAAACCACACAAACAGAGCTAGAGGACTAGCTTTCTTCTCCACAACCCCTAAATAGCACTGGAAGGGAATGCAGGGCCTGAGGGACCGTGTAGAAGAGAAGGGACTGATTCCTTGTGTTGGGAGTGTGTGGGTGTTTTAGAAGCCAGGATAGTTCTGGTGTAGGTGTTCTTGGCTCTGTAATGAGCTCACCAGCTTAGCAATTAGCTTTTCGCAACTGCTCAATGGCCTGATAAACCCAACAGTGTTGGCTTGGCTTTGTTTTGTGTATCCTTGGCTATGTGTAAGCCTTCTTGTTCCCTTATTCCTTGGAGAATCATGCCCAGCTCGGGGGTGGCAGTGTTGCTGAGAGATTAAGGAGCACGTTGGCCTATGGTTGGGTGGAACGTTGCAGCGACGTAGCTGGTTGCGGAACAAGTTCTTCATAAGATAAGTGATCTTGTCCATTTTTACTTCTGCAATCATAAATTACTATTAATGAATGTGATGAGCATGTTGAATGGATGCTTGTATGAATGCATGTTGCTTCTGCTATGTACGATAAAGAATTATGTATATGTGTATGATAAACAATTGCATATGTGCATGTTCTACTTCAATGCATTATGTTTCAACATTTTTATGAATTCACATGTTCATGGGGCTGGTAGCCTGGATGGTTAACGCCATGGTTGCGTCCTCTTCGCCAGTCAGAGGGTTGGGGACATGACAAGAGAAGCACTGAAAGCAATTGGTGACCACCTTGGAAAATTCATCCATTTAGAAGTGGGGATGTTTCAGGGCACTGACAGGTGGATTGGCAAGATCCTCATCGAAATTGATATGGATTTTGGGTTCAGGGAGAAATTAATCATTGATTGGAGGGAAAAATCTATTACTCAACCCTTGGATTACTGGGGTATTCCATTTAGATGCACAAATTGTTGGTAGATTGGGCATCTGTGGAAGAATTGCAACTCTTCAGGTTCTGATTCAGAGCTGGGCTCGTTGGATGTAGAAGCATGTTCCTCAGATGACTCCCGCGTCAACAAATTGGAAAAAATTGACTCTCGATGGCTCACTAGTGGGGGGATGACACTCTCAGAGATATCGGGTATGACTCTCATGGGTAATCTGAGAAACCTAAACCCTTCTCTTGTTTCCACTTTAAATGATGAAGATAACGAGTATGTAAAAGAATTGGAGAAAAAATGTGATGGGTTGGGGGAGTATGCTCTATCAGAAACACTTATTTTTATAGAGGGGTGAGCAGTCCAAAGATACACCCGGTCTCTCCCATTGGAACACTTGTCAATGAACCTATTCGTCCTTCAAACACCTTGTCCGATCACGTGGCAGTTTCTCAGAGTTCACCAAACATTTGCAGTGGGAGACTCGAGCTCGAGATGGGTTCCTCTTCAAAATACTTGGTGGTGGGCATGGGGATCCTCGACCCCTAAGTTGCCATTGAGCCTCTATTCGACGCGGAGCCTTCTCCTTCATCTTTTATCCCCACTCTAAATCCTCAAGCTCCTCTCCAGGATCATAATATGGACAAGTTAAGGATCAAGCCATTAGATATCTTCTCGGGGTCTTGCAATGGGGTCTTTCTAATCCTCCCGTAGGCTCCAATTGAAGATGATCCCTCACCACTGTTATGTCCAGCAAATGCTACATCTCCCTTCCATACTAGGGGTGCAAAAATGGGTGGCTTAAAAACTGATTTATCGCCATTGAAGACCCGTAGTGCAAGGAAGAACAAGAAAGGACCTGATTTAGTTCCGAGGGAAAATGACTCAAACACTCCATCTAAATCTACAGTGAACTCTAGGGAACTTAGAGGCATGAAATCCCTTGCTAGGGTTCCTAGATGATATGTGCATCTATCAACATCAGAGGAGTGGGGGGCCTCCAAAAACATCTATCCCTCTAGAGAATTTTAGATAAGGAGTTGTTGGATGTGTTGTTTCTCCAAGAGACCATGGTCTCGGCTAAAAAATCAGTTTACTTTTTTCTTAGAATTAGAAGCGATTGGGAGGTGGTATCATTGGATGCCTTGGGTTTGTCAAGGGGACTCTTGGATGCTTGGAACCCACAAAAATTCAATTTTAAATCATTCTCAGTGTATGCAGGATCACTCTTGACTGGTTATTGTTTGGGGTTCATGGAGAAAATCAACCTAATTAACATATATGGCCCGTATAACAATAATGAACTCTTTTGGGATAGGGTAGGGGCAGATGGTACTCTCGAGCTCCCAAACTTGTTGATTGCTGGAGATCTGAACTTCACATGGACATCATGTGAGATATGGGGTGTGAATGCAAAACAGGATCCTTTAAGTGATTTCTTCATGGAACTTATGGGGTCGAAAGGCTTGATTGATGTGGAGCCGACTAGCTTAAGCCCCACCTAGTGCAATGGTAGGAGTGGTGCTCAGCGCATTGCAAAGCGCTTGGATAGATATCTTATTGTTGAATCATTGTTGGAAAAGGCGGTGTGGTATCGATCCTGGGTTGACTCTTCCAGGCTATCGGATCACCATCCAATATTCTTAAAGTTGGAAATGAATGGTTCTGTGCCTAAAATATCGTTTAAATTCAATCACAGTTAGTTTACGATAGTGGGATTCAAATAGTTGATTGTGGAGGTTTGGATGGCGGAGAATTATCAGATATCCTTGATTCCCATGGATCTACTTATGGAAAAATTGGGCAGGTTAAAAATAGGAATCAAAAAGTGGATAAAGCTTAAAAACTTGGAAAACAAAGCATCTCTAAAAAGAATCGATCAAAAAATAGAGGCACTAAATGAAGGGTCATAGTTGTTGTCATTGGGAGTAGCTAAGAAGAAAGAACTACTAGCTTTGGAGGTAGAGAAGGAGGCTATTCTATATACAACACACGAGAAGGTGAGACTTGAAAGCTGCATGATCCGGCTTGAGTCCGGAGACTCGAACACCAAATTCTTCCATCAATTTGCAAATCACTGTTGGAACATAAATCACATCTGGGAGCTTTCTACAAAATATTGAAGTGTGGTAAAGGAAAATGAAGACATGTCAGAGGTGGCTTACTCATACTTCAAATCATATTATCAGGCTGAAGAGAAGGTACCATTGATTGATCAGCTCAAGGTAGTGAAAGAATTTCCTCGTCTATTTGAGGAATTGGTCGGTCATTAAAGAGAATTTGAGGTAAAAAATGGGTCTCAAAAGGACCAAAATGTATTATAAAAATCAACCAATTACATTCTAGTAGATGACACCATCTCCCATGGTTGAAGTGGCATTGCATGAGTTAGGAATGCTTATTTGTCACATTTTCTATGGTGGATGAAAACCCATAGTTAACCAAGGTAGTGGTACAAATACTTTTAAGTCGTAAAGTGAAGTACTCATAATAAAAGTCATTTCACACTTTCTCATAAAATAATATTATTGTTATTTTCAAGTAAAGTACTCAGAATTCACTTTCTCATAAAATAATATTATTGTCATTTTCAAGTAAAGTACTCATAATTTATAAAAATGTCTTTTCACATTATTTTATAAAATAATATATTGTCATTTTCATGTTTTTTTAATTTTAAATTATATATTCACTCAATTGTATTTAATATCATAATGACAAACTAATATATATATAATCTTGTACTTTTAAAATAAATTAAATTCATGAATGATATTTATATTAAAAAAATATGTTAGTTATGCATATAAATTAAATTCATTTTTGTTTAACTTTATTTACAAGTTCAAGACAAATAAATGCTAAAGGACAATAAATTTTTGAGAATTTACAATGAATCTTAGTCACACCATTGTAGAGTTATTTTATTAATTTTATTTATAGTCAATTTAGAAAAGTAACTCAACCATGGTTATTTATATTGTACATAAAAAGTAGTGTAAGAGGTGAGTTGTCATATATACCTACCCCATAAAACCCCTAACTCATAATATTTTAATATATCTTATATTTTTGTAGTACATCTCTTAGGAGGCCCATTTTTTACCTCAAATTCTCTCTAATGGATGATTTATTTGCTTCTGTCCAAATGGAAGAGCTTAAAGCAGTTGTCATGTCTTCTCCCAGCTCTAAAAGCCCGGGTCCCAATGGGTGGACCTGTGAACTGTTCAAGACATGCTTTGATATGATGGGGATGAACCTCTGAATCGAAGGTTGCCGCGGCTTTACAAGTAGACCTAAATAAAGCTTATGACCGGGTCTCTTGGGGTTTCCTCAGGCTTATTTTGATTCAGATCGGCATCCCATTCCAAATGATGAAGTGGATCATGAGTTGTGTCATGACAATATTTTTTGTAGTGCTCATTAATGGAAAACCTACACATTTTTTCGTAGCAGCCCGGGGCCTAAGACAAGGGTGCCCACTATCTCCCATCTTCTCCTTCTGGTGATCAAAGGACTTAGTAGACTAATTCTTAAAGCTAAGGGCTCGGGTGAGATTAAAGGTATATAGATCAGTCCTCTCTTAATAATTACACACCTTATGTTTGTAGATGAAATCATGCTTGTGGGTCTTTGCTCTTTGGCGGAATTGAGTACTCTAGAAGAATGCATTAATACTTTCAGTAGTGTTTCAGGTTTAATAGTAAACTATAATAAGTCTCAACTACTTTTGAATGAGTGCAGTGCTTCTCTAAAGGAAAACTTGGAAAGATTATTTCAGATGGTCTCTTGCCCTTTGGCTGGAGGTACAAAATACCTAGGATTCTTTATTAAACCAAATGGTTATAAGGATATGGACTAGCAGTGGCTATTGAAGAGATTCGAACGAAGGATAAAATTCTGGGGCTGGAGATGGATGTCATTTAGGGGTTGACTCACTCTTGCTAGGGCCTTCTTGACAAACATGGCGGTATATTGGTTCTCTTTGTGTAAGATCCCAAAAACGATTATAAACAGTTTGCGGAGGATGACCATGGCATTTATCTGGTCTGGATAGGTCACCCAAACAAAATACCATTTAGTGCGCTGGGAGGACTTGGCCAGACTAGTGGAGAGTGGGGGATGGGGCCTAAATAACTTGCATATTTACTCATTAGCTCTCAGAGCCAAAAGCCTTTGGCTTTCCTTAACTGGTGGGAGATTATGGTCTCACGTATTCAAGGAAAAATACATCAGAAGGTCTACTATTACTCAGTGGATCAGAAGCTTCAGGAAGCCAAGTAAATGTTCAAATATTTGGGTGGGCCTCACAGAAGCTTTTCAGATCCTTTCGACATGGCTAGCTTGGGATCCTGGTGACGGTCATGATGTCAGAATCGATGAAGACCCAATAGTTGGGGGACCATAGAAACATGTTTTGTCAACAAAATTGAAATACTTCCTTCATTGTGAAGGTATCTTCTCACTATACCATGCTTCTTTATCGCAGAATCGAGGTCTGGCTCAACAGAGGTGGCTAACTAGTGAATAGTTAGGCCTCTTGGGAGCATTGGGAGCTGAATGGAACAATTATGTGGTGGAATTACAAGCGAAGGAAATTTTCCTGGATGATCAACCAGACTCTCTATGTTGGACATATGATACAACCTCGAGCATGCTGGCAGCAAAGCTTGCATATCAACAATCCATGAATACCTTCACCAACAACTGGGAGTGGTGGCACATGATATGGAAATGGAATCTTCCATTGAGGATCACCATCTGTGTATGGTTAGCTTTGGAAAATTGTCTCCTCACATGGGACAACCTGATGCGGCAGGGACAAATTGGCCCAGGTATGTGCACGTTGTGTGGCACATCTTATGAGAGCATTCATCATATCTTTATGACCTGCGATTTCATTTCTACACCTGGAAAGTTATAGCAGAGATGATCAATGTGGATTGTCCATGGATTGGGGATTCCTTATTCTCATGCTTTCGAACTTTGGGGAAAATTCTACCTCATCTGTGGACTTTGCCATGTTTCGTGATTTAGGCGATTTGGGGTTGTAGGAACAGACTTATTTTTGAAGGCAAGTGACAGAGGCCAATTGATGTTGCTTTTAGCTATTTGCAGGCTATATTGAAGCTAGGGGTTCCATACATAAAAGTATTAGTCTAGATCGAAAATCTAGAGCACCTAAGAACATTCCAAGGGTCCTAGGACTGGTGGGCTTCTTCAATGGTGCCTCGCAGAAGGGTGCAAATATATGCATGGAAGGAGCTATTCTGAGATTGGGTGACAAATTTTTTTTTTAAGTATGGATGCAATGTGGTCATGGGGCGAACACGAATGGAGAAATCCTCTCCCTCTGGATCCTGCTCCGTCTATACTCCCATCTTGGTTTGGATGGCATCCATGTGGACTACATTTTTTTATCTAGTATTGTGAACTATGCTCCTTCTATTTTTTTTTCCAATACTTGTCTCTGTTTCGGCCTTCTTAAGGCCTTCATTGCTACCCATATGTCTAGGATTTTTGTTAACCAAACTTACATATATTTTTGAAATAGAATATTGTTATTTTTTTCATATAAAAAAAACTATCCAAACTGAAACCTTAAACATTTGAATGCCTAAAATATTATTGTTGTATTAAACTAATAAAAGACTTAGACATTTTTATTTTACCATGTAGATATCATGAATTCAAGCAAACAACGAGCTTGTGTAGTAATCCATGGCCGAGCAGTTCAAATTGTAGAAAAGTTATGCTGGATTGTTTTTAGCAAAAGTATTTTAAAAATTGTTTGACACAATAAAAATAAGTTGATTGACACAATAAGTGATTTTTCTAGATGACTTTTTATGAATTATTTTTTATTTTTTTAAGCATTATTTTAGGTTATTTATTTGTTTAAAATTCAAATTGTGTAAGAGTAATTTATAAGAAAAATCTATGAATATATTAATTGGATATAGCTTGAGCAATGGTGATGATTGTTATCTTTCCTACCTAAATTCAGTTCTCACAACAAAACCTAAAAATAAATCAATCTATAAATATGTGAACATACAAGTATCATCATTAAAGTAGAAGAATTTCTAGCCCATGAAGTGTAAAATAGAGAGTGAATGAGTGTATTGTTAAGGCATTCCTTGAATAAAGTCACCGGTTGTGGATGTTTAATTACAAAAAAAAACAGAAAACTTTCTCATATTAAAAAATGTGTAACAAATTACATAGTTACATTCTATGTAATTATTGTGAAACTTGTAAATATGCAAATCCTTAATATGAAAAAAAATAGATAAATGATAGCCATTTAACTTGGAAAGTCTTAAAAAGATATACTTTCTAATATTTTGATCTTAATGGAAATAAATAAACACAAATTCTCCATACTTTGTTTTGCAAATCAACATTTATATTTATGTATTTTATATGAAGGGATGCAATATAAGTAAAATTTCAACATTTAAATTTATTTAATATATATGAGTGGATGCAATACAAGTAAAATTTGGAAATTTTTGAATCATTTTAGAACAAATTTGAGAAATTGAAAATTCTATAGAAAGCTTAAGAAAATCAACATACTTTAAAAACTAAAGTGTAAGTTTTTTTTGGATCAAATTTAAAACACAATTTTTTTTATAGAGTACACATAACTTGTTGGATGTGTCAACCAAGTTATGTGAATCTCAACAATTCTTTATAGATTACGCATAGCTTGTTGGATGTACCAACCAAGTTATGTGAATCTCAACAATTCTTTATAGATTACACATAGCTTCTTGGATGTGACAACCAAGTTGTGTGCATGGGATTATCATACTTGATTGTTATCATCTTTGAGGGAGGGCCATACTTCTTCAACTCAGCAGGCCTCTTTCTGAAACGCTGGAAGGAGAGATTCAGCCCAGAGAAGGAATATCTCACCTTCATTCTAATATAGATCAGATTATAATCCCTCCCCTCAGAGTACTGGAATGAGAATATACTAAATATCTAGGTAACACAATTGGAGAATTTGTACAGATAGCGGAGCAAACAAAAAAATGAGATACACCTCCTATGCTATAATCTGTGTTTACATGGACATAACGAAAGGCCTTCCGGAAGGAATCAACCTAAGCTGGGATGACAAGGACTGGGTCCAATCCCTTGACTATGAACAAATACCCTTTAGATGCAGGTGTTGTCACGAGCATGGACACTTCTTCAGGGATTTCCTAGAGAACAACCCAAACAATCAACAGAAAAGAAAAGACATCAAGGATGCAGAGGCTTCACCAAGGTAGAAGGGGGGAAAAGAACGACAAAGAGAAGTCAAGGGCATGAGGTAAACAAAAAACCCACCTCCACTTAATATTTTGACGTTCTTCATTCAGAACTTATGCAGGACAATGCAGGAAAGGAAGATCCAGTTCAACCTAGTAACGACATAGAGACAGACAAAGGAGGAAAGTCGCTTTTCCCAAATTCAAACTGAGAAATAGATATGATGGAGGAAGACCATGATGAGATGGATATTGGAGATCTGGATCTAGATGGACTAGAAAAGCCGGTCCAAGAATCGGTGAAGGGAATTGTCCCTTCACAACAGGTGGTATTGCTCAAGGAATCCATCATAAAAAACATAAAAGAAAAAACCCTAGGAGCAGGGATTGAAAATCCTGGAGAAAAAATACATGAAACCATAAAAAAAGAAGGCAATGAAAAGAGGGGAAGAAGAAGTAATCAATAAAGGAGCAAGGATATCGGGGAGAAATTGGTTGCATCGGGACAATTCCCAAGCATAGAGGTTGATTTTTTCCTACCTTGCAAGCCTTCCCAATGAAACTTACAACCTGGAACATAAGAGGTTGCAGTGCACCTCAGAAAAAATGTCTTCTCTAGAGGAAAATAGCCACTGAAAAACCCATGGTCATATTCATATAGGAAACCAAATGCATGGAGGAAGCATTCAAATCCAACGCAACCAAAGTTTGGAAAGGCTGTGACTCCATTGCTATAGATTCCAACGACGTTTCTGGAGGCCTTGGTTTCATCTAGAACCCCATGGAAATCCAACTTTCCAACTTCTTAGCCACCTGCCACAACATCTCTGCAGATTTTCACACCCTAGGAACAAGCCTCAGGAGCATCCTAACCAACGTCTACGGACCCTTCTCTCTTGCACCAAAGCACTCCTTCCTTCTTTCTCTGATAAAAATGAGCCAATGGGTCGGGAAAAAGTACTGGATCCTAGGGGGGAACTTCAATATCATCTGCAACCTCGGGGGGAAAAAGGATGAATGTGCTCCCTAAATCCTGTCAACACGGACTTCTACACCTTGATCAACGAGCTTAATCTAATCGACATCAGCACAGACAACAACCTCTTCACCTAGAATAAAAAACACACTGGAGATAGGCTGTTACGGAGAGAAATTCCTATGGCTTGGGGTACCACAACAGACAGCTAGACTCCAGAAATCAATATTTCCCAATATGCAATAGAAATAAATACATCTAACACTAAAGGATCGAACCTCGTACCTTATTCCGGACGGTTGAAATAGATCCCCGTTGAGCTTTTCAATCTTCAGCTTGAATTGCTATAGCACGTCCTCAACAACAAGTAAACAATACAATCATACTATATTTCATGGTGTTAGATCTATTCTAGCATATATACTCAATAATGTAAAAGCATTTGACATATTCCAATGGAAACAATATTCATTCAAATACACATTACTGGACAGGAAAAGATATTTCTATTAATCATAATCAAAGATTACAAGTGACAACCTCTGACAGCATGTCTGCGAACCGGAGAAACTGAATCCCCCACTTGGGCCTCCACCACCTCAATCCTCCATCACTTCAATAGCAAGCTTACTAGCAAAAGGCAAGCTTGGGAAGAACACAACAGTGCTCCAAGGGACAAAGGGATGCAGACTCAAGCATAAGTTCTGGCAACAATGGACTATAGTTTCAATGCTCTCAATTCTCTCTTATGCTTTCAATGTACCAAGGGTTTCCTTATATAGCTTTCCAAAGGGGTATTGAAAGGTCGAATCCGTGCGATCTCAAGGCATATGGAAGGCCAAGAGTCATATGAGTCGGATCCAAGTCAAGGAAAACTCCAAAATGCTTTGGACTATGTACACATCCCGATGTACGCGACTATCGAGGGAATATCCGCGTATGTACGTGGTTATAGGGGGAAAAGCCGCGTATATCACTTTTCTAATGTTTTTATGGATGATAAAGGTTACATCAAAAGATAAAAAGTGGTCCATAGGGGCTAATGAGTCTGCAGCGGGACAGGGGAAGGCCATACAATGTGTGATTCACCTAGTGTGGTGAAATCCATTATAACAGATGCCCCCTAATGTATGAGATCAGAGGGGTTATACGATGGCCGAAATACATTATAAGTCCATCCCAGAAATGAAGTGATGAAGGTACCCAAATGGAAGACCAGCCACCCAATCAGCATAATACCATAATACAACTCTGCATATAATCTGCAAATACATCTAGCAGTCCCGGATACATAAGAGTACAATGGCCATGAATAGGCATGAAACATGATAGAACATATGTGGTCATTGCCACGTACAATATACATAGATCAGAATCTCCATGATGAAGATATACAAAGGATCATGATCTCCATAATGGCTGAAGATATACAATGGATCAAGATCCCCATAATAGCTAGAAATGTCTAACATATACTGGAATCAAGTCACAAGAGCTGAAATCTCGTGAACACTGGCACGATCAAGGAGGTAGCATATAAAATATGCCACCAATTTGGAAGGTCTTCTACACAAACCACTACGAGTACATGTCCTACTATGCGAATAGAGGTGTCGAGGTCGAACATAGTAGTCCATCGTCTGATTACCGGTCATTGATGTATACCGTTAAAAGACGCAAGATCACCCACCGATAATGAAAATGGGAATCAAGGTACTAGAGTGCAAACTAACAAGTGTGAATAAATGTGTTAAGGTCGAACACTTGAGAGAATCCATCGATCAGGGGACATTGATGTATTCCCAAAACTGTTGATGGCGAGAGAACCTGCCACTGATGACTGCAAGTCTCAAGGCACTCAAAATGAATCTAGACTCCAATCCCAGAATAAATGATCTAAAGTCGATGGGATGAAATCCACTGGAAGGAGGGCATTAAGGCATCCCCCATCATCCAACACGAGGTACTCAGCAAAGCTGTCTAATGTGGAAGGAATCGATCATAAGGTGCACGAACCAGTAACTGCACCGGGAATGGTCGACATGCAAAGTCAAGATAACTGAGAAATGGCCGACTCAGGTTTCAACTTCCTTCGAACAAGAGCATAACGGCGTATGGTGACTGAATGGAGGCAGCATAGACTCGATATACAAACTGGGACATCTCTATGACGCAGGAGGCATCAATAGAGGATCCATAGGGACTGGAAGCGTAACCAGTCGGTGGAGATAAACTCAGATAAACGAGTACAGCTCCTAAAGTCAAACTATAACCCAACCAACGGATGTTATATACAGTGCTCTGTTCGAAGGCGACACGACTCGACAGCTGCCAAAGATAATATCTTTTCTTGTCCGGCTTTTTAGTTTTTTGATTTTTTTGGTCTTTTTCAGTTATTTGGAAAGCTTGAAAAAAGAATAAACTAGCTTTATAGTTACAAACTAGGAGGAGACGAGTGTCATAAGGGCAAACAAACTAGTTCCATGCAGTGGAACATACCTATGCTCAATGTAAGTATACATGTGTAGGATATCGACACTCGGGGGAAAATCCCCTCCCGGTAAAAAGGGAAATTAAGCTGCGAAGGATATACAAAATGGCTCTGCATGGCTAGACATGAGACAAGCTCGGGCTATATGGCCGAAACGCAATGTCAGGGGAGCCGGCATAAAGCTCAGTAAGACAGGCAAAGCTCATGATAATGCATCCACAACTTGATACAAGGGAGTTCGGGGGGAACATGGCCAGCATAAGATCAAGAGGAGTATGAGGCTCTTGCTAAATGTCATGGCAATACTATACAACGGACTCCCACACCCTAAAAAGGAGAAACATCGGCATGGGCACCAAATACAAATAAGGCACTAGCTAGGGTACCCATGTAAGGTGAGGCTCTACCACTCATATTATGCCACTTCTAAAGCAGCAAGAAGGTTCTGCGACACAATAGAGTGGGTTCATACCTAAGAATATAGTGACATGGTCATAAGGTCATGCAAAATGCAAATGGTGGTGAACCTAACCTATATGCCAGTGTAGACATGATACCTGAAAAGGGCACGAACGGATCAATCCATAGGCTGAAACGACACTGTAAATGGTCTTCTACAACACAAATTATGTCAGAAACGGTCCAAAATGGTTAGAAACTGTCAAAACTATAAAAAGGGGGGTAAAATTTTTCAAATATTTGAAATTTTTTCTATAAATAGTAAAAAATAGAAATCATTTGAAACTTTTACCCATTGGAGCTCTAATTTTCAACTGCAAATTCCAGGAGATTCAGCTGGCGGAATTCACAACCGTTTCTTCCAGGTACTTACTCATGTTCCCAGCTTGCATTTCAATACAATTTTTTCAAGTTTCAACTTTTACCCAGTGGAGTCGCCAATTCTGTTATGAAGAGAAATTCCTATGGCTTGGGGTACCACAACAGACAGCTAGACTCCAGAAATCAATCTTTCCCAATATGCAATAGAAATAAAGACATCTAACACTAAAGGATCAAACCTCGTATCTTATTCCGGACGGTTGAAGTAGATCCCCGTTGAGCTTTCCAATCTTCAGCTTGAATTGCTATAGCACATCCTCAACAACAAGTAAACAATACAAGCATACTATATTTCATGGTGTTAGATCTATTCTAGCATATATACTCAATAATGTAAAAGCATTTGACATATTCCAATGGAAACAATATTCATTCAAATACACATTACTGGACAGGAAAAGATATTTCTATTAATCATAATCAGAGATTACAAGTGACAACCTCTGACGGCACATCTGCGAACCGAAGAAACTGAATCCCCCACTTGGGCCTCCACCACCTCAATCCTCCATCACTTCGATAGCAAGCTTACTAGCAAAAGGCAAGCTTGGGAAGAACACAACAGTGCTCCAAGGGACAAAAGGATGCAGACTCAAGCATAAGTTATGGCAACAATGGACTATAGTTTCGATGCTCTCAATTCTCTCTTATGCTTTCAATGTACCAAGGGGTTCCTTATATAGCTTTCCAAAGGGGTATTGAAAGGTCGAATCCGTGCGATCTCAAGGCATATGGAAGGCCAGGAGTCATATGAGTCGGATCCAAGTCAAGGAAAACTCCAAAATGCTTTGGACTATGTACACATCCCGATGTACATGACTATCGAGGGAATATCCGCGTATGTACGCGGTTATAGGGGAAAAAGCAGCGTATATCACTTTTCTAATGTTTTTAGGGATGATCAAGGTTACATCAAAAGATAAAAAGTGGTCCATAGGGGCTAATGAGTCTGCAGTGAGACAGGGGAAGGCCATACAATGTGTGATTCACCTAGTGTGGTGAAATCCGCTATAACATAGGCGCATTGCCTCTAGATTGGATCGCTTCCTAATTTTAGACTCCATTCTCTCTGGAGGCGTTGACATCTCAACTCTCATTCTCCTGGCCGCAGGATCAGATAACTCGTCCATCAATATTATCTGGAAAAGAATTGGAGATCATTTAAGGAGGCCCTTCAGATTTGAAAAGTTTTGGATTACACACCCTGACTTCCATCCTCTCTTACAGCAATGGTGGAGTGAATTCCAGCCTCCTGCAGGTGCCCTCATGTATAAATTCCAACAAAAACTGAAATTCATCAAAGGAAAAGTTAAACTATGGAATAAGGTGCACTTTGACAACATTCATCTAGAGAAGCAACAGATTAAAATCCAACTATAACCCATTCAAAGAAATGTCATGAAGGAGGGGTACAGTGACTCCACAAAGAAGGAAGAAAAAGACATGTTGGAAGCCTTAGAAGCTAGAGATATGCAAGAGGAAATCCTATGGAAAACCAAATCCAGGAATCTTTGGCTTAGGGAAGGGGAAAGAAACTCATCCTAATTCTTCAAAGCTACCCTACAACACAAGAAATCCAACATAATTACAAGACTAAAGACTAACAATGGAAATGAGGTTGAGAAGCAAGGGGATTTGGAGCATACTCTCATAAATCACTTCAAACATCTCATGCGGGAGCCTAACATCGACAGAGAAGAGGAGAGAAAGGAAATCCTTGACAACATCCCCTCTTTGGTCACCCAAGAACAAAATGATCTCCTGCTTCAACCCATCGATATGGTTGAGCTGGAAGAAGTGGTCAAGAAGCTCAAAAATGGCAAAGCCCAAGGTCTAGATGGCTTCACAACTAACATTTTCCATGCTTCTTGGCCCACCATCAAGGAAGAGGTCCTTGGCATTGTTGAAGACTCCAGGAAAACTGGAAAAATCCTGAAAGCTTTCAATTCCACTTTCCTCACCCCGATCCCTAAAGAAAATGGAGCGGACTTGGCTAGTAAGTTTCGGCCCATAGATTTATGCAATGTAATTTTTAAAATCATTACTAAAACCATAGCCAATAGGCACAAGCCTATTCTACCCAACCTCATATCTAAAGAGAAATAGGGATACATTGAAGGCAGGAAAATCTTGGATGGTATTACCCTTTCTCATGAGATAATCCATTCTCTCAAAGCTACCAAGAAGGTTGGCATGTTAATCAAATTAGACCTATCAAAATCCTTTGACAAGCTCAACTGGGACTTCATGAAGAAGATGCTAAAGGCATTTGGGATCTGTGATAAGTGGGTTAGCTGGATCCATGCCCTTTTCTTTACCTCCTTCTTTTCCATCCTTATGAATGGAACTCCCTCCAAAACCTTCCAACCTTCCAGATGAATCAGATCAGGAGATCCCCTTTCACCTTTCCTTTTTTCCTCATGATGGAAGGTCTGGGTTGCCTTCTTAGAGCCAAAGTTCAAACCCATCAGCTTAAAGTCCTTACGCCGCATCCAGGTCTAGAGCTTTAAACTCACCAACAATTTTTTGATGATACTATGCTAATGGGAAACTCCTCTGTTCGAGAATCCAAAATCATTAAAAATAGTCTCAATACCTTCCTCACAGCCAATGTACTTGACATAAACAAAGAAAAGTCTCAAGTGTTTTTTTCAACACCTATAAGGTCATCAAGTGAAACATCCTCTGCAATTTGGAATTCACTGAAGGATCCCTACCTTCCAAATATCTAGGAGCTCCTCTAGCTAGCTCCATCCCTAAAAAAATCACTTGGAAAGACCTACTTGATAGATTAAATAAAAAACTTAGATGCTAGACCCACCAATCCCTGAATCTCCCCAACTGTCTCATCCTCGTCAAATTTGTCCTGCAAACTATGCCCCTGTACCTTTTCTCCACCTTGGCCACTCCAAAATACGTCCTAAAAAATATTAGAGAACCGCAATGTACCTTCCTCTAGGGAGGACTAGGAATCACAATAAATGGTATGTTGTAAGCTGGAACACTATTTTCACTCTGAATATTGATGGAGGATTGGGATTGAGGGACCCTGCCACTAGCAACCAAATCAGAAATTCCAAGATATGGTGGAGGTGGATAACTCACACCACATAACCTTAGTCGCTCCTCTAGCATGTCAAATACTCTCTTGCTTGGATCAAACAAGACCTCATTTGCTTCAACTCTAGCGTCAAAGGATTGCATATATGGAATTCTTCCCAAATCAATCGCAATTTCATACAATACTATAGCTTTTGGGAGGTGCGGAATGGGAATACGAATGGTGGCAAGCTCTAAGTCCCACAAAAGATATACAAATATTTTGGGATGACCTCCAAACAAGGAAAATTAGAATAAACCAGGGTAATGACAAAATAAGATGGGGCATGTCTTAGACAGGAAATTTTAGTTTGAAAGAGGTTGCTATAATACTCACCAACACAAGCACCGATGGTCACGATCCCAAATGGAGGAAGATCTAGAACACCAATCTCTGGCCCAAAATTTCCACCTTTCTTTGGCTCCTACTGCAGAGGTGCATCCTAACTTAGGAAAATATACAAAAGAGAGGCAGCATAGGACCCTCTTGGTGTTGCCTCTGTAAATCCAATGAAGAGAACATCGACCACCTCCTAGATGAATGCCAATTCGCTGAAAAATTATGGAAAGAAGGGGCAAGAATCTTCAGGAACTCGACCAAAATCAAGGGACGCCCGAACTTAACCATAGTGAATTGGACTCGCCAACCTTACAACAGTAAGATCCTAAAAAGAATTTGGGAACTTTTTCTTGGATCTGTAGTCTGCGAACTTTGGATAGAAAGGAACAACCGAATCTTCAATAATAGGAGCATAAGCGAAGAATGTGTCTGTAACATCCCAAAGAAACACAATATGGAGACTTTAAAACTCTCATCCTAGAAAGACGATGGCCTCAACACCAACAGTAATGAAGTGCAAATTCTTCAATATCGGGGCATCACTACCACCCCTATTTAAATTGGCCTAGCTAACAATGAGAAGATCAAAGTTAATTCCTCCAACCAATGGCTTCCTCCTGCCTCAACACTTACAAGCTCAACTTTGATGGAACCTCCAAAGGAAACCCTGGCCCTGCAAGCTTTGGAGGCGCCATTCGCAACAATGAAGGTAAAATTTTGGGAGCCTTCTGGGGATCCCTTGGCACCACCACAAACAATGCCATCGAGCTAGAAGGACTGCTAGTTGACCTCACTTTGGATTTGGACAAGAATTGAACTCCTCTTATCCTGGAAGGAGACTCTCTACTCATCATTAATATGGCAACCAGAATACAAGTAGGCTCCAAAGGCAGCAAAGTGTCAAATAATTGGTGATTGGAAAGCAAGCTAGGAGATCTATCTCTCATCCTCCAAGCCAACCCTGCGGGAGTATTTCAACATGTTAAAAGAAAATCCAACATGCTAGCAGACGCCATGTCACATGCCCCAATTTTGCAAAAACAATTTTATATTATTTGAGGAACAATATGTTAAATTTTATGCTAAGTTGTAATTGATGGCCCAATGGGGTCAAAGATATTTAATGTAAATTCTGAATATTTTATTTATAAATAAATAAATGAGACAACAACTTAGGAGAGCTGTTAAAAGAGTGTTTACTGGTTAAATTGGTGGAGGAGACTAGGTGAAGAGCAAACTGACATGTGGCAGCATCCTCAAACCACTTCAAACTGTTGCAGGTGGGAACCTCCCTACATTTGTGGTCATGATTCCCCAAGAAAGTGGAATCAGAGCAGGTGGCTCAATTAATGAAAACTGACCCAAAAAACCTAGGCAATATTTATAAAAAAATCCCATGGAAGAGAGCTGAGGCTGGTCATTCTAGAGAAGTGATCATTTGGGTTGAATGAATGTAATTCAGAGAAATTCAATGGAAGGGAAATCTGGAAAGTGTTTGAGGGGATAACTGTTGATTGATCTAGTTGCAGTTTTTAAGCTGAAGATCATACTACTGAGAGCAAAGTGTTTTACTGAGGTATTGAACTAGTAAGTTGACAGAGGGTTATATTGTTTGCATTCTCCACCCAGTTCTCATCCAAGAAGACCAGGAACAGGCTCGGGGGTCCTGAGGAAGCATTGTTTGAGCGCTCTCCAGGAGATTGGTAGGGAGGAACGACCTCCTAAAGCTATTGTCATCTATCCTCAACAGGTTCTATGTTAAATAATCTTAGTTTATCTGCTAAATGAATGTTAAAAGTTCAAAGGTTATGAAATGTTAGATTTAGTATTCTTATTAGATTGTTATATAAATGAAATTGATTTAGAGAATAATGAAATAGAATGAAAATAAATTTCTAGACTGTGTTTTTCCACACCTGGAAACCAGGTCGTACTCTAGCACAGTTAGAATGCTTTAAGTAGATGAAAGAATTCCTTAAGAGAATGAAAATAGTAGATAGGATTTTGTATCTGTAGATAGTAGTGTAATATTTGTTTCCACATTTAAACAATATTATGGTTTATTTGTTCTTACTGTTTTTACTTAATATAACTAAATAAAATGCAGGAAAAGTAATAGTAAACTATACTAGAGTTACAGTAACAGTATACTGATACAAATAAAAGTTTATAGAAGATAACAATTAAGTGACTACAAAAGTTATTAATCACACAATATATCTTATAAACTATTACTTAAAGTAAACCAGATTAGGGTTATATATATAAACCCTTGTTTTATAAAAAAATAAACAGAGTTCCAAGGTTAACCATCTATTCTATACAGAGTTTTGAATAACTGTAATCTACATAATAGTAAATGAAATAAATGTAAATATAAATATTAAACTAAATACAACTAAGAATTGCATAAATAGGAGCTAATTATTTTAAATAAACAAGCTTAATCTGAGGGTCAAAACCCTACACAACTAAATTACCCAATTAAAAATTAACCATTAAGTATAACCAATTATATTATTAACTGTGTAATAAAATTAACATGAAGACTACAACTCATGTTTTAGATTGAATATAGTCTTGTACTTAAACTTTAAAATGTATTTACAACCTCTTTTAAAATTAAGTACTTCATTAACAGGTTAATAAACAATAATATACCGGTAATAACGAAACTGAAGCAAACAAGAAACAATGCCCAAGTAATAATTTAGTTAAGAAAACATTTACACAAGGGTTTCATTTTCTTTAAACCCTAACTATTATATTCTGAACTGATAAGAATAAAATTTATAATTTACATTGCGACTGTTCCACAATCTTTATATTAATATTATTTATTTATAAATTTAGCATAAACAGTAAATTTCTTCATTGACAATTGAAGAAGGAAAAAACCCTATTTTTTTACAGTATCATTATTTACAGGTTAATGAAATCATAACAACGCGAGATAGAGCTCAAGTTTAACAAAATCTTTATTTATAAAACCAACCGTAATACATTGTCAAGCCGTAAGGTTGAATCCTAAATTAAAAACCAAATACATATCATGGATTGAAGGTCGGTTTTACCCAGCATAACAGTAAGGGTTTGCACATAAAACTGGAAAGCAACATTATATTAAAATTTCTTAACTAATGAGAAACCAAAACAGGCTCCAAGCACTGTATTATCTCCTTCAACAACCCTCATTACAAGTAGGGAAAAACCCAGTTTGAAATCAGGGATTACCGGTTGGGGCCATGAGTCCACAGAAGCAGGTCGTTGTTATCCTCTTCACTAAAGTTTCAAGCTGTTTTAGTTTACTGTAAAGAGCACATTTTACAGAGCATTAGAACGATGCATAGTTCTAAGTTTAAAACCCTAAACTGTATTAATAACTTAACAAAGAATTTATCATGATAAGGGATTGAGTGGTCTTTACCTACAAACAAGAAGAGAATTCGAGCATTGACGAAGTTGTCATCAGCTTAAGAAATTTACGCAGAGAAGGACATAAACCCCTATGCCGACCTGGAGTAGAAACAATATCCACGAGCTTAAGCTTCACAACACCGTGACAAGCCATGAGAGGATCAGAACTGGAAACTATGGACAGGCTGAGAGCCAAACACGTAAACAAGTAACCACTCACGCAATAAGGTTCACAACAACAAAGTTGTGGAGCCTAAGACTAAGAAATGCAACTACAGCAACAGCAAACAGAATCCATAGAGCAGCCTCTCATGGCTTCCAAGGAAGATTACATAGAGCAGCCTGCAGGCCAACGAAACCCTCGGAGACAAATGACAAGAGAATAGGGTTTCCATCCTTTTAAGTCACCAATGCATGGATGAGAGTAGACCACATGGTCTCCAAATCTTTTAACCACGCATGGGTTTGGTCTATAGTCCATCTGCATGTTCAAATAATTAGTTTATTATTGCAATGTTCAATAAACAACTATGCAACGACTTCAGAATGTATTTATATATATTCACTAGTGAAAACATAGAAACTATATCATGGTAATCGAAAGTATCGAGGGTTGTAATAATTGATAGCAATGATTCTATGTCGTTGACATTAGAATGGAGAGGTAATAGCCTTGCCTTTGGAACTATCCCAAAGTCGACCTTACAATAAACATTTTCCAAATAATAATTTGTATGTTCACTTTGCAAAACGACGATACTATATTTATATTATTTAAAGCACAAACCTTATCATTTGCAAATGATGGTTTAAGATTAGTTACATTTGCTAATAACTAATATACCTCGGTTGACTATAGAGGAAAGGTGTTTAAATCATGACAAATAAACAATCACGAGGATCGACCATAATATAAGCTTTTACAAATAGTGTTTTGTATGCTCAACTTGCCACTGATAATAATAATGAATCCTATCATTATTTATAATGATAGTTTTTTATTTTATGTGTTTAATTGGATGTAGCATAGTATAGAAACCTTGGTTATAATGTTTCTCTTGAGATATACCTTAGATTAGAAGTGCTAGGTAATGGAATCTACCATAGTAGATAAGTTATCAACTACAACTTATTATCAGTGAGGCAACATGATAATAGTAGTCTTATTATGGAGTAAACCATGCACAAGGTTTATAATTATAGGGATAACACTGATAATGTATTTACCTATGATTTAGACTTTGTAAAAGTAATGGTAGATAGTGTTCCATTTTAAGATGATACATCTAGTTACAATAACCAAACTTATAATGTCATAGAAATTTCCAGGTAGTAAGATCTCTATAGGATGCAAATAACAATTAGATTGATACATTATAAAATAATAAGGTATCGTATGTTGTTACAATAATACCTGCAGCAAGGCGATAATGTAAGTACTGAAGTTTATAACCTAATAATGAGCATAGTTACATACAAGCTACAGGTTGATAAATTCCATGGCTAGTAAGATAGAGACGAATTAGAAACATGTACTCTATTGAAAATCTTTACCTTAAAATTTGACAGAAATATTTTCATGAATAAAAGACAGTTACTTTACCTCATCAGAGCTTGGTTTTAAATAAATAGTTATTTACTAGCATATTAACATGCAACATATATACTTTTTCCTAATTTATGAATTAAACCCCTACTTGATCGATCGTTACTTGTTGAACTTGTAAGAACCAATAGTCCATCGACGTTAGCATAACGCTAAGTAAGCCCAAGTTTTCAAAGATAGATTTCACCTACTTGCCAAGAAGTAAAATTATTAGTAAAGCTAAAAGAAATCTGAATGCAGGTCAATCTTATATACATTATGAAAATGAAAGTTGTATTAGTTATTGTATTAGGGAATTAATTAATACTAAATGTTAAACTGTTTCATTTTCCGCTAACCACTAGTAGTTTCATTTTCCGCTAAATTGTGTATTCATACATTTTATGTTAATTTTTATGAAATTTTGGGGTTATGACACGCCATCACCAACAAAGGAGTCACCCAAGGTTTGATCATACATCGCTGCTATTGGGAAGACAACTATGGACCCGAAGACAAAGAAATTTGGGATCATATCACCGCTCAGGACTACCCCACCCCAGATGCAGGTGAGTAGGAGATGGTTGACAGACGTCAGAGGAGGGGAAAGAGGCCTCGGGAGGAGAGGACAGGTGTCGAGGTGGAAGATGCCACCTGACCCTCCCCCTAGGCTTAAACTCTCACGAGCATACTCTCCATGGTAGAGACGAAGCTCGCATGCTGCAAAACATCACCACAGCTCTGTTCAAAAAAAAAATATTGGAAGCCATGATGGCAATTTGGTCTTAAAACCAGACGATCTGTCCGATGAATTATCCTTCTGATGCGAAGAAGAGAAAGGCTTGTCCTCCTTGTCTGCAGATTCGTCATGGGAATCGGAGCAAGCGTAAGACGTGACATGCTCCTCCATCTACAAGCCATGCCGACAACGAACGAGGCATACTGAAGGACGATTTCAAGCGTTGAGCTGGGGATTTAGTGCAAATGCATGGCATCAAGCATGGAGGTCGTGGAAATTATAAAAGGCATGCAGTAAAGCTTAATTTTGTAACAAAGGCTAAGCTCCGTCTGGTAGGTTTTGAGCAGCAAAACTCGGCCTTCGATTACTATGGGTTTGGGCGTGATCCATTTGTTCTTGAGGTTCCGAGGCTGAAGGTGAGGTTCTTGAGTGTTGAGTGTAGAATAAAGAGGCCCCAACAAGCTTCAGCCACTGTGCGCCTCAGCATCAACACTTCTTAATAGACCTTGTACGAAGGTATTAGCATCAGCACGATTGGAAGATGGCTTCGGGAGACACCGAAAACCGGGAAGTGGACTAGGATGCCCTTTTCCAACGAGAGGCTCTATCTCACATCCACAACTCAATAATTGCCATGGAAGAAGAAATCTATGGCGAATTCAGGTTGAGATTGGGGCACGACATTACCATGTCCAAATATTGGAGGCTGAAGTTCATCTTGGCCAAATCTATGGGTGAAAGGGAGAGCTTCGGAGACTATGTGAACCTCACGGTCATCACCTTTAAGGAGGACGCTGAAAAAGGGCTAAATCACATGAAGGACCTCATGCAACTCTCAGAACCCCCTTTCAGCAGACCAAGCAAGGAAGACAATGATGACAGCACCAACAAAGCCATGGAGGATGAGGCTGAATCCTCCAAGACGCACTAAAATGTTCCGTTCTTTCGATGTTCAGATGGCTGCTATAAAATATAATGGCTTTATGCATGCTTAAAGTTTAAACCAAAAATTGCACAGGCCTCTGAGGCCATGCCTCTATATTTCATTAAATTACATAAAGACGAATATAGTAAGCACAACTACGACATCTAACAGAGGTAGATTATTCGAGAGGCCTCTATAACCCACGACAAACCCTAAGGGATTTCATTTGTCATGCTTCCTGTAGGGTTTTTTTACTATTTTGTCAATTTCTCAAGATGTATCATGCTGAAAACCTTCAATGGTTGGGCAGCAATTGTTATGTTCAGATGCTCGGTATGGACCATTTTGCATACCTTTCTAAGGTGGTTCCATAGCCATGGCTTGTCCCCCTACTTTTGCAGCAAGCCCGAATATGTAACACTTTTTTTATATGAAATAGAAGGACCGTCTATCTTGCTTACAAAAAAAAAAGTTCTCGAAATAAATTTGCACTGGAATCCATGGAATGAATTATGGAATTGAAATAACAGGGATGAGGTGTGATTATTAATATATAAAAGTTGAAGATTTGTTTAGTTGAATTTGTAATCAATGCAAAATAGTAATGTGCACGAAACTACTGTATCGATAGTTTTTATAGTCGTGTTGCACAACGATAGAAGTTATTCATGAGATGGTGAAACAATTGACATCAATTGGATGATTTCCCAAATGACTTCACATAGGTCACTGATTCTTAAGAATTCTAAGCACTCTAGTTGAATTGGAATTTGGGGTGAATAAACTAATTTGTTTGAACATTAATTTAGAATCGTTTCTTCCTAGCAAAAAACAATGAGTATGGACAAAACAAAAAGAGTATGATAATCTTTGGTAAAAGTATCTTCTCACTGGTTGTATATTTAAAAATCTGAAAAAATAAATAAATTAAAAAATATAGTTTATCAAAAGCATCTCTTTAGGATCACAAATTTAATAAGCTTAAAATTTGAAAATGGGATCAGATTCCACCATGTTACCACACTAAATCGTGTTATCAATGCAATGAATCCATTAAAACACCATGACATTGCTTCCTTGTCTGAAGAAACTATGTCAAGCACAAGTAGCACATATACAGTAATATATAGATCGAAGGGTCTGAATGTTTTGTTTTCGTGATACAGAGTTTTGGGAGGTGGAAACCCAAGGATTTGAGGCACTACTCTGGACTCTAGTGCTTGGTCCAGAGCCACTAGAATTCAATCAATATATTGGCCAACTTCTATGGTTGACCAAAAGGATTATCGGCTAGATAAGGAGACTCTTGACACCAATCAAAGAGTGTGCTAGGGTAATCCACATCGGTGCACATAGGTGCAAGGACACGGGCACCTTGCGAACTTGGACTCGAATTGTAGCACCTGTAGAAACATATCATTGTAGGTTCCCTTAGCAAAAGATGGACAATATGGACAATATAGTTTTGTTGACGGGCATATGTGACTATGCACGTAACGGGGAAGACAACCCAGACCGAGATCCTTAGAGCAGGTTCCAAGCTGTTTGGGATGGTTGTTTCCGACAGGTTTAAAGGCTCTGTTAGCCTGAAAGTCTAAAAACTAAAACAAAACTATTGTTAAATCTATCAAATACCTACGAATATACACAACAAACTTATTAACAAATGTACAAATTAAATGAGTTAATCTGATTACTAATGAATTATTAATATAATTAAATGAACTAATTCTATACAATTAATCTATTTAATTAACTGAACTTATAAATAATCAAAAATTAATCAAACATGTTAAATGAGTTATAAAATTTGCATTATTAACAAATATACATTAATTACAAAAATCAAGAAAGAACCTGAATGTAATTCAATGGCTGTTTTCCATAAAATAATTTAAAAGAAACAGCATATTAATCTATTTTCGATCTTATCCTTATCAAAAGTGAAAAGAATATTAAACCTGGAATCGAACTATGCTGATAAGAATACTGCATGAATACGCTTGATAATATTTAAAGAAATTTAAACATTAACAAAACCATACAGTAATCATTACATATTATATAAACACTGATATCGATCATTAATTAAACAATATGATATATCAGCAAGATTAAAAATCGATAATCGTACAAGACATGTATATTTGCAAAATTCTTTAAAGAATTATAACAAACATAGATAAAATAGAAAAGAAATGACAAGACTGATAGATATCAAAACTATATGCAAAGTATACAAACTGTAAACATATATTAAAAATATCACCAGTTCAATATATTGTATCTGAAGACAGATAGCTGTCTAAAATTGCAAATAAATCAAACCACAGTCTTGTTGTCTCCTCTCCATCAACTATCGACCTTCTGGCAACAGTGTTTGATGAGCTTACAAGAGAGAAATCTCTTCAGCTTTGGCAGCCCCCACCTTCCTCCTTCTTCCAGCAAATTCCAGTCTGCTTAAATAACCAAAAACGGAATCCAAATTAGGTTTTACACAGACAAAATTTTGCCGGTCGCAACTGCAAAAATCGCGTCCAGAAAACCCCCGAAATCTCCCAGAATCCATCACGTTTTGGCAAAATCCTCGTGAGTACAACTAAATGGGTCCGTTCTGAGAAAAACCCATGTCGCGGATTTTTCATATCTATCTCCATTTGTTCAAAACGTGGCCTGGAAAAACGCCTGTTAATTGAGGACGCGTTTTTAATAACTGACAGAGAATAAAATTCGTTTCCTCGCAATTTCCAGAATCAAAAAAATCTCCTTAGCATCTGCACATGAAAAACAAAAAAACCTAATAAAAGAAAGAAGTGTAAACAGAATTCAATCATGAGAAAATAAATAGCTTAACCAATGATCTTTCCAGCTCTTTTGTCGTTTTCAAAATCTGCGATTTGTTTCAATATATGCAATTAAAACATTTTAGCATCTACATGATATTTGTTTTATTATTATTAGCAATATAATAATCCATAGATTCGGCTGGCATCTCTCAAATCTCTACAACATCGGAGAACAGATAACTGATTTAATATGAGGATCCCAAAATTCATAAACCTTTCCATTGAATTAATAGCTCCTTCAATCTCCATTGATNTCACTTTTACTATATGAAATTCAAACATTTCATCAAAACAAAACACAATTTTATTCGATGAAATAATGGTTTTTAAAGGCTGTTGGGTAGGGGCACAACAAGTTTATGAGAAGAGAGGGAAAACCTCCAATGACATAATTAAAGAAGAAATTAGCCCTTATTTCTCTAGGAAGCTTGACTAGTTGGACTAGAAATATGAAAATGTTATTGATACAATTTGGGGTTAGAGCTTAGCATTGATGAAGTAAGGGAATATGAGTATGACATAGAAGGAAGAGAAGAGGGTCTAGGTGATAGAAGGACATGGACAATATAGGTTGGGGTAGCTGGAAACATTCCACAAGCAAGGGCCACTCCACCAAACCTCATCAATATTGATTTTAATAATGGGCTTAAGGATTAACTTCTACATTTTCAAGCCATGCAAGGAAAATTTCAGGGGCTAATTTTCCATGTTTTTTTCCAAAACAAAATTCCAATTTCCTTTTTTTCTAAAATGATCCACCCAAATTCCACAAGATAAAAATATTTTACTTTAAACATGGCCAAAATTGTCTAGAAACTATATAAAATACGTAGAAATTTGAATATTTTTACAAATATCTCATCAAATATTTTATGGTTGGAAATTTAAAAATTAATAAGATTCGCCAAGATTTCTACACTTTAAAAAAAATTATGGATCCTTATTTTTTTTTCTCTAGCTAACTCTAGTTCTTTTTGTCCATATGCTATAATAAAACAAACCTTAGGCTGGTTTGGTTTAAACTTAGGTTTCCAAATGTTCTTTTTTTTCATCTTTTTATTCAAACCACAAGGGAAAATAACTTATGAAGGGACAATTTTTTTTTGTATTTACATACTAGACTTCTTCTAACAAAGATTGTTTGTAATTGTGTTGTACATAAATAATACATAGACTTAATAACTTAAAAAAAAAACTTATTTCAAATAAAAATTATTAATTATTAATTTTTTTACTTTATTTAATTTCATTAATTATATATATATATATATAATTGCGAAAAAAGAAAAAAAATCTTAAAACCCTAAACTTTTTAAACTTGGTCTATCATAACTTCTAAATCATAAACACCATAAACCAAATAACATACAAACTATAAAACCCATATTTATTTTATATATATCTATTTTTATTTAAATTTTATTTTTGTTTATTTAATTATTTAAAGTTTTATCAATTTTTTTTTTAATTCTTAAATTATATTTACACCGACAAGGAAAAAAGAAATCTAACCATGCTATTTTAATTCTAAGTGTCTATTTTAATTCTTTAATATAGAAATAACACTTAGAAAAATTTGAAACATACTTGTTCATTATAAGGTTAAAAAACTAAGAAATTAACCGAAATCGAAACCGAAACCTTAACCTTGACCTTAAGCATATAAACACTTGAACTATCGTTGAATTAAACTGGAAATATGAAGACATAAACCTTGAACCTAAATGAAATTAAATTATTTTTCCATGTACATATCATGAATTCAAATAGTCAACGACCATGTGGAGTAGGCCACGGCTATGTCCAGGGTAGTTTTTCTAACTAGGTAGCCATTGCCAAATTTTCAACTCCAACAACCGACATGGTTGTACATGAACTTGTATGTGTATCTCATATATGGTGATTGTGCTTGTGCTTAGCAAGAATATTTCAAAAGTTGCTGATTAACATAGAAGTGATTTTATTTTGATGATTTTTTATGAATTTATTTTTTAAATTTCTTAAACACTATTTTAAGTTATTTATTTGTTTAATATTCAAATTGTATAAGAGTAACTAGTAAGTAAAATCTATGAAAATATTAATTGGATATAACTTGGGAAATGGTAGGATTGCAATTCTTTCTCTTAGGTTTGATTCTCTCAAATGTCATGGTGAGCTCACAATGAGTATAGTGCTATGCTTTCTTGAGATCTATTTTGACAAAACCTCAAACTTTTGCAATAAAATCAATCTATAAATATGTGAACATACAAATATCATCATAAAACTCAATTTGCAACTATAATCATAAAACTCAATTCAAGATTATTATTTAAGTACAAGACCTTCCCATATTTAAAAATGTTTAACAAATTGCATAGTTACATTCTATATGATTATTGTGAAATTAGACAAATGATAGCTATTGAACTTGGAAAAGTCTTATTGTAATAATGGAAATAAATAAACTCAAATTCTTCATACTTTGTTTTGCAAACCAGCATATTATTCAATCAACATTTAAGTTTTTCTAACATATTGTTCAATCAACAATTTTATCTATTTTATATGAAGGGATGCACTAAAGGTAAAATTTGGAAACCTTGGAACAAATTTGAGAAATTGAAAACTTTGTAGGAAGTTTAGAAGCATATAGGAAAATCAAACATACTTTTAAAATTGAAGTGTAAGTTCTCTCATCAAATTTAAAACACAATTCTTTATAGACTACATATAGATTGCTGGATGTGAAAACCAAGTTGTGTGCATCTCATTATCATAGTTGATTATCATAATCACCATCACCAATGAATAGATTGCAACAAGTAGACGCGCTATAGGGGAAATTTGTAAATCATGAAACGATCCTAAAACAAATTTGAGAAATTAAAAACTCTTTAGAAAGTTTAGAAGCACATAGGAAAATCAAACATACTTTTAAAATTGAAGTGTCAACTCTTTGATCAAATTTAAAACACAATTCTTTGTAGGCTACATATAGCTAAGTTGTTGTATGTGACAACCAAGTTGTGTACATCTCATTATCATAATTGATTATCATCATCACCATGAGTAATCAATAGATTGAAACAAATAGATTATTTTTAATTACTTAATATTTAATATTAATTTTTAAAGTTAATAATTGCATTAACTTAATGTTAACATCAAGTATTAACTTAAGATTGCTTTTAGTAATGAAATCAAAAATCAAAACCTTTAAATAAAGAACATAGATATTGAAAGTTTTTTGTACTTCTTACTCACTTCATTTATAAGGTTACAACATTTCAATATGTATGTATTGTACAACCTTTACCTTCATCATACACCCCTTTTTAAGTTATTAAGTTATGAACTAGATGATTTGAGATTTATCTCAAAAATAAACTTGGATAAATTAAAACCAATGAATCTGTAAGGTAACATGCATTGATAATTAACCTAACCAACTCCTTACCATGTAAAATCCAATTTAATGTATGTAATATTTTTTTTCATGAAAAAAAATTCATAATATTTTTATATTAAAAATATTATAATTTTCAGATGATAAAATCATGTGCACTAATCAACCTCGTAGATTTAGTTACTTACAACATAAGCTCCTCAGAGAAGCAATAACAAAGTACATGTGCTTCAAATAGAAACTCAACCCTAATATGAGCCTGAGACTGGAAAAATCCTCATGTCTTTACAATCTTTAGATAGTCCTTACATTTTTAACTGTTTTTCCAAGCTTACTTTCAAAAGGCCCCTCAGTGTTGTAATAACATAATACTGGATAAAAAAATCCCTCAATGTTGCAATAACATAATACTGGATAAAAAAAATCTAGCTACTCGATAAATCCATGACTAGTTTTTGGAGGCTACCTAAGTTATCATAGGTCATTCGTTATGTTTGTAGCATTTATTTTTACCCATTGGATGCTTGATCCCGAGTCTAAGCATAATGATTCCAAACACCCCATGGTCTAAGGCCAAGAGGTAGCCTCCTTGGAGATGGCTAGGAAGGAATCATCAACAAAATGGCAATTAACCAATACCCCCATGTTTAGCTTGACAAGTATAATTCCTCTAATTACCCCTAAATTTAGCATAGAATTTAGTAAGTAACCAAGAGCTTCAACCACCAATACACAAAAGGATGGGGCTAAGGAACTCCCCTCTCAAATAAATATGAAATTAGTACTAACCTCTTTGAAAGATAATTTGTTAATAGAAAGACAAACTGAAGCATACAATGGTAGGGCTTCAATATTATTAATAAAGGTTGGGAAAAACCCTAGAGCCTAGAGCATGGTTATGATGAAGGTCCACTAAACTTAATGATAGCATTTCTCAAAATATTTTTTTATAAAGAAAGCATTGAGGCTTGGCAAATCAGCCCATTCCACTCCCTCCCAATGTGTGATAACATTTTCCAAGATATACCTTCCCATAATGAATCCAATATGTTCAAGGGAGACAATCCCGTGGAGAATGTATTTGATACACTAAGAGGTGGCTTGGCTAGAATTTTGTAGAAGATGTTGAGAAAAGTGATGAGCCTCCAATTGGAAATAATCTTGAGGTCTCATTCCTTAGGAATAAAATTCATAATCCCTCAATTTATTAATGAATCTAGAGATCTCTTACACAAGGATTCATGATAAACTTGTAACAAGTTTGGTCCAATAAAATCCCATATAGCCTTGTAAATTTCATGAGAGAACCCATCAAATCTAGGGGCGTTGTCATCAACCATTTCATGTAGGTATGTTGATAGCTCATGAATTAGAGAAAAGGATAAGTTATAGGCTCTCCTATGCTCTTCAATAAGCTTACCTGGAACCATATCAATGCATTTTGGGTAGCTTCTTATCTCTTAGAGGAAAGTCCTTGGATTTGAAACACCAATTTATAACGCTCCACAATTATTTGCTTATTGATTGAAAATCCTTCCTAGGGAGTAATTTAGGGAAATCATAGCATCATTAGCTTTCTTAGTAGCCATAGATTTATAGATATCTTTCATAGGTTGGTCCTGAGTTGGTAGGGAGCCTAGTTACCAATCCTATTTGGTACAAATTCTTTGATGTCTTTGAAGACATTAACCCTAATGCAAACTCTGAGTGGAGGTCCAAAATGAAAAAAATTGCTCAAGTTTATTGAAGATAAAATCCCTTAAAGGAGCTACAATATACTCTAGAGCTAGCCAAAATTTCATTGGGAAGCTAGCAAAATCCACCCATACTTAGCAAGCTAGTTGGACAAAATTTTCAGTCAATAAATCATGGGTCGAGTGGGAAAAAATTCAAAGGCATTTTTATAAATATAAGGGTTGTGCAACATGATCTTGTGAAATTAAATTTCTATGAACCCCACACATTTTTTATCTAGTTTATGATAACTAACTTATAAGGCACCCACCCTACAAAGTATCATGGGATGGAGCCTGCCTTGAATGAGTTACATAAACTATCTTATTCAAAATTAGAAAATTTAATATCAAGATGAGGGTCATTACCTTAAGATGCCCCTTCATGACAAACTTACAAGGAGCCTTCGATGTCATCTCTATTCTCCAAATCCCAAAATTTATAAGGGATTTTTTTTAGGTGAAGCAATATTGCGTCCCCTTATGACATTAAGGAGAAATTAAACATGACATCCACATAGTTAATATGAAAATACTACATAATAAGCTCCACATTGTAATGTACAACTACCCCAATATTTGCAACCCTCAAACCATAGGTCTAGTTCTCAAACCCTAAACTTCCACCCTCTTGGACATTTTTCTTCCATCTTTTTTAGTATTTGTATTTTTTTGGAGGCTTAGGTTTTAATTTTATATGTTTTGGTTTAATTTTATACATTTTGGAGGTTGAATGGAAAATGAAGAAACAACAATAATAAAGATTATAAAAACAAGAAAAAAATCGTATAAAATTTAACTTATCTAGCATTTTGGTGTGCACTTTATAGTGCAAGGGTTGTGAAATTCAGCCTTAAGAGATCTTGAGGAGGTCAAGGTCAAGTTGGTGGGAAGTATTCTCATTTTCTCATGGGAAAGTCTATCTCACAACCTAAAGTGAGAAATATCATATAGAGGTTTTATGGTGGATTGTTATATTGTAGAAACCCATAGTCCAGTGTTTATAAGATTTCTGACCAATAACTTGTTAAAACTCTTAGATGAGAATAATTTTAACTCCTACCCAAGAGCTCACTATAATATAATTTTCAATTGTTATTTCTCTAACAATAAACTTAGGTGAGATATTAATTTGAGAAAACTATTTGCCAAAAGATTTTGAAATGTTTTGGACATAACAAGTTTTTTAAACTCTTAGACTTAGAGCTTTTGTTAAATAAGAATTTGGAGCCTAAAACAACTCCAACTTGTCAAAAAGTGTTACATTTATTCACATTTAAATCCTTATAAGCCCTCAACTACCCATCACAACGTAGATAACATTGACATTAAAACATAACATCAAATGACCTCTCTGCTTTAGCATAGCAGTTTGAATCACAGGTATTCGATTGCAGTGTTGAAAGTATTCCAGGCCAGCAAACAGTTCAATGGTTACTTTATGCATTACTCGATGGCATTCCAGTTTAGTACAATACTGTTAAATAAACGCCTCAACATTCATCATTGGCAGCGAAATCTGAACATGATGATAAATGCAAGTTACACTGCGCCTAATTATTAATTGTCATCATTTTTCTCTTTTCCAGACCCACGGAATTCGTTCCTTGGAATACAAACAAGAAATGCCAGGTATCGCATACGCAAAGAAGGCAGGTTTGTTGAGGATTGCTACTGTTAATAAATAAATAAAAAGAGATTGGAGGATTATGTGTATCCATCATTATCAATGTGCATGAGCAACAGCAATCAAGTGTATATACATTGAATGAGACAAAGTCTTCACAGTTTTCTGAGTTTAATATTGATACACATACATCATTTTCAGCGA
>LPNX010315147.1:39678-63655 GCA_001517045.1 Pseudotsuga menziesii | reverse complement strand
ATTAAAAAACAACATATATCCACCAAAACTATTTAATCCATTTTCAAATTTAAATTTAAATTATTATTTTTTAAATTCTTTTCACATCTATTATTAAAGAAATTCACCTTTAGTATTAAAAAAATTGTAATATTCATTTCATTTGTTGATCCATGTAAAGCCGACCTGAATATAATATGTTATAGAAAATATAGCAATAATAACTCATTCAGGTATATATTTTTATTTGTTTTTCTAAATTTTTTTTTAATATATTTGGAATTAAATGGATTTATATTGGTTCAGATTCACTTATATTATCATGTATGGGAGGGGTAAAGTCCTCACAATGGTATATGTCAAAAGAAGAGTTCATCCAATGACATTGCAAAGTACCATATTAATTATTGGTGATGTTTTGACGGAGAAAAAATCTAAAAAGATTTGGATTCGAGGAGACTGGCACATACTTGTGAGGCAAACCTAACTAAGCCATTTTATTAAGGGTTAGATATGATTAGGAGTTCACTTGGGAAATCATATTAATCACATAATGTGGAGAGTTATCTTTACACTGATGCAAAGGGATAAGCTTAAGCATTATTAATAATTATTATGCTAGATGATAGGTTATACTCTTCATCTAGTAGAAATTAAAGGTGGAAGTATTACAACATACATTTCTTAATTGAGGTTGATTTTCTCTATTTGAAATCTTAGGGATGTTAGGTGATTTGAAATATAAAAATTGAATTTTAAGAAATATATGTATGGTTTTACAATTATAGCGATGAAGGTTAAGAATGAAGGGCGAAGGCATTTTAGCAAAAAAGACAACATCAAATTCGGCAAGGCTTTGTAGGCAAGTAGCATTTTTTGTGTTACATCAAGGGAACACTCTGACAACAACAAAAAGGGAAAGAAACCCCTACGATTAGGTGAAATAATTGCATTGTAATGAGTGGATACTCTAAATGAGAAAAAGTTGATATGGCAATCTACCATGTTGATTGCTTCTATCTTATAATGGCCAAGGCCAAGGATTGTAGAGGAACAATGACAATTAGAGGATTCTTGGGAAGAAGATGATAGGAAATAACTTTCTACATTTTCATCCATTTGCTTACAAGATATGAAGAGAAGGGAGATCAATATTCCAAAAATAGTTGTGGATATTTATTAGGCTATAAAAAATAAAATTTTAAGCATGGCAAAGTAAAACTAACAAATTACAAACAAAATCATAAACTAGTTTTTAAATTAAAATTGATATAAAAAACCAATCATATAAATGTTTATAAAAATTATATCTATAAAAAAAACTAAACTTCTTTTGAGAAGAAGATAACATCTCAACCCAACAAATTAGTGCAATATGATAGTTAGGAGCATGGTAGCATAATTCGGTCATATTGACCTTTTGTGTACAGAAATTTCAAACAAATTTGAATTCGTCGAATATTCGATCTATATGTAATACAGATACGGGTTAATTTTGAAAATTGATTTAAAAAAGCCAATTTTTTTTATTCAAACACTATAAAATTAATACATTTCAATTTTAAACTTAGGAAAAGTACGCCAATAACAAGAAAAAAAAGAGTAATTCGAACCCACCCAGAGTACTTGCTCTAACGAGAGATTTATTAGAAGTGCTAAATACATTACTCAAGGGGAGTCCTACAAACCATACTTATATACATAATATTGCGTGAAGAAAGCAAACAAAGATTCTACTTGTTTTCATTCTATTGAAACATTATGGGTCGAATAACATGTAATGTCCAACTACATTATTGATGAGTGTCTTTTATTTATTAAAGATAATGCGAAATACATTATTGATGAGTGTCTTTTATTTATTAAAGATAATGTGTAAATGAATATAAATAAACAATGAAGAAATAAATCGTATAAGAAATCATTCATAGCAAAGAGTATAAGAAAGCATCCATGGCCACTATCTAGCTAGGTGCAATCTTATCCACTAGATGGCTAGGTACAATTTCGATTTTATCTTTCGAAATTAGTCATCATACCATCATAAATATGCACATAAATATTCTGTGCATTTGATGAGGGATGGGTGATTTTGCAAAGTTATGTCATACATTTGGGCAAGAACATGAGCGTAAATATGTGGAAAGTTTTTTTTTTTTCAAAGGTCGTGGTATATTTTTTCTTAAGATGAAATGGTTTTTTGAGATGAGAAAATATTTGAATCAAGAGTTTATAGTACTCGCAAACCCTTGAAAGAAAGTACTAAATACTTGTTTAAGAACTTGTTCAAACATTAAGAGTTAGACAAATTCTTTCTAGGAATATTGTTTTGTCAAAAAGTTTTTCTATTACATATACTAGAAACTCTATAATCAAAGTTTAATTTGAGTTTTCATTTAAGAGATTGCATTGTGATGACTTTAATCTCAGTGTTACTTTAACAACTTTTAAATAAAAAACACAAACAAGTGGTAACAATGCATGTTTGTTAATATCCAAACAAATATTTATATATTTTTTGTATTTTTTAATTATCAATTTTTTTTTTTTAATTTTATTGAAAAAAAGTGTTATTGAAAACAAATATCCTACATCATTTTTTAATCCTCCTATAATATTTAAAGGGATAAAATCCCATTCAGTCCTAAACTTTTAAACCCTAAAAACCTAAAGTTTTGTAACCCTAAAAACAATATTTATTTCAGAAATGCCTTATTTTCACCCACATAGAATGATAGAGGGGAAGGGATAACAAGTGAAGAGTTTGATAAACTTGTGTAAGAAAAACAATACCAATGCATACAATATACCAAGATTTAGCTCATAAACCCTTAATTAGGAAAAGCAACCTAACTTAGAGTTGCTCCTCTCTATATCTTACTCTATTATCTTCACCCTTTATAATACAATATTAGTATCCAAAACCCTAATATATTAAATTGGATTAGATCACAACCCTAATTCCTTAATTGGAATTTATTTACAATGGGTCGAAAAACCATTCGTTGAAAAAGTATAAAACTAACAAAAAATGGACCCAAAAAATTCTTTTAGCGTTCCTCCCTTGGACCCCCTTCGCTCTCATAACCTGCAAAGAGTACAACGCATGCCCAACAATTTCCCACTTCTTGTATTCTTTGAAAAATGGTGCAACTATTAGAATATTAAAAACCCACTCCATACTTAAGATATGATAAATTATTCATCTATGATTAATTTCCTAGGTGTTGACTAGGAAGTTGGCCACCATTTGCCACTTTTGGCCCACATTTTCCATCATTATCCATAGAAGAGAACTTAGAAATATTTTGGATAAGATCTTGTCTTCTTTTTGGACTATCCAGAATGGTAATAATGCACTTCCTTCTTTAGACTGCTTTTGTCATGTTTTTTTTTGCTTTTCAGTGAATAAGGATAAAGCTAGTTGACTAGCAACTGTCATTTTTTTTTTCAAACATGTTCTCCATGTTTTCCTCTCCAAAATCCATGATTTGATTGCTTTTCCATCACTCATTAGCTATCATACATGACTTATCTAATTCATGAGGTACTTGACTGATGTGGAAAGTGCTTTCTCTACCTTGGGGTTTTTTTCATATTTAGTAAGCCTGCTTTTGTGAGGATTTTGAACGCCTTCTTTAGATTTTGAATATCTAATGTAACTATATATTTATATAACCATTACATTTCCTAATTTTGGTTGATGTACCATCATTCAATAGAATTTTATTGTGTGCATGAATTCAGTGTCTATTTTGACTGATCTATGCTAGTTTTTGCTTAACAATTTTGTGAGGATAATGTTTGCTTTGCAAGATCATCATGTGGATTATTTTTCACATGGTATCAGAGCACCTTTAGTAACATTATTCTCTTATCTATTTCTAAATATTGTTTGCAGGATCGAATTCAGACTCACAGGGGCGCAATCTAGTCTTACAAGGGCGCAAGCAGTGAAGCCATGGAGCAGTCTCAATCAATCATCTTCACTCCATTCAACTAATTTGATTGGAATGTGCAAATAGAGATTTTGTTGAGGAGAAAATGCCTCTACAGAGTGAATATGGCTACTGAGAATGAGCTTATTGCAGTAGTAGAGAAGGCCAAGTGGCATAACATAAGAGATGAAGTGTATGGTGTCTTGTGTCTCAGCAATTCCAAGGATTGTCTTTTCCATCTGGATGATCTTACAACTCCTAATGAGTTGGCTCAAACTTCAAACTTTGTTTAGAAAAATAGATGAATTGAGGGGCGACCAACTGGATAATGATTTAGTTTCATTGAGTACAAGCAATTTCGAGACCCTACAAGACTATTTCTCCAAGTTTAAGTCTCTGATTCTTCAATTGAAGTGGTGTGGGATTGACAAGAAAGATGAGCAGTTGATCTTGTCCATTCTTTCAAAATTGGGCCCAGGTTATTCAGTCTTTGTTTTGACCTTCCATGCTACCAAACTCACAGTTCGAAACTTAAAGATGCCTACTTTGGTGAAATTCACGGAATCACTCACTTAGGAGAAAGACAAGTTGGTCTTAATGGTTACCATAAATCCATCTAAAGATCATGCTCTAGCTTCTAGCGAGTCAAAGAATTCGGAAGGGAAAGAAGAAGGATAATTCCAAGAAGCCACCAAATCAGAAAAAAGAAAAAGAAAATCCACAAGAGGATTCCTCAAGCTCCAAGAAGAATCCACAGAAAAAGAAGGAGAAGAGAAAGTGTGCATACTGCAATAGGGACTTTCATCCTGAGAGTTCCTGTCTGAAGAAGACCATTGATGTGATGGCTTAAATTCTTGATAAGAACAATATACCTCTTCTAGATAGCGTAAATAAGAAGGAAGGAGGTTCAAATTATGAAGACAAGAAGAGAGTTCATGCTTTGATGGCAAGCACAAAAAAATATTCCTCTTTTATCATTGATTATGAGGCATCTAGACATATGGTTTCCACAAGGGAGTATTTTTCCTCTCTTGATTCTTTTGGTGGTCTGATAATTGTGTTGGGAGATGACTTTTAAACTGCATCCAAAGCGAAGGGTAGAATAGATCTTGACCATGGTTCCTTCACTAATGTTTTGTCTGCCCCAGGTCTTGCTGCCATTATCTTGTCGGTCTATCAGATGACTCATACTGGGTCTCCTAAAAAGGTCATATATGATGTGGAAATTTATGAAATTTCTACATGTAGAGTTGTTTCCATAGGTACTCTTGATCATAGCTCAAAAGTCTATAAGTTTTCTCACTTTATGCCTTTCTCATCACCCTCTGCACTCCTCACTCATTCCAATGAAGCAAGCAAACTATGGCATGAGATATTTTTCCACCTTAACTACAAGTACTTATCTTATTTGAATGAGAAGAACATGGTTATAGAGATGCCCAATGTCAAATTTTCCAAAGGAAATTGTCAAGGTTGCATCCTTGGAAAACACCCTGAGCGTAAGTATGAGAGAGTTATATATGAGCGAACCTATGAACTTTTTGAGCTTATTCACGGTGATATATCAAGTCCATTCCCCAATTTTTCCATGAGTAATTTCAAATATGTCCTTACCTTCATTGATGACTTTTCTAGATACTATTGGGTCTTCATTCTCCAATTCAAGTCAGAAGTATTTGGTTTTTTAAGACTTTTAAAGCCTCTGTAGAGAATCTATCTGGTAGAAAGATCAAAGTACTCTGACTGATAATGGTGGGGAGTACATCAAATCTTATTTTCAACAACTCTGTGTAGATGTTGGCATTCAGTTTCAACATACAATTCTCTACACACCTCAGCAAAATGGTGTTGTCGAGAGGAATAAGATATCTCTCAAGGAGATGGCTACCAGCATGTTGGATTCCAAGTCCGTGTCTCCAAGACTTTGTGTTGAAGCTATCAATTATATAGACTACATTCATAATATGATTCCACATAAATCCTTGAAAGGAATCTCTCCTTTTGAAGCTTGGAGTGGACACAACCCTGATGTGTCTCATTTCAGAATTTTTGGCTCAAAGACATGAACTAGAATACCTCCTAAGAAGAGAAGGGTTTTGCAGCCCCAAATCCATCCATACACTTTTGTAGGCTATCTATAAGAATCCAAGGGTTACAAGTTTCTCAATATGACTACTAAAAAATCCTTCATTGAAAAGAGTGTTCAATTTAAATAAAAACCATTGCAAGCAGTTGAAATTGGAGAATCCTCTGAACCACCAAATGTTGAAGTAAGTGAAGCTTCTCATGAAATTTATGATTCTTATTTATTTTATTATGGAGACCACATTATTGTAGATCCAGTTACACCTACAAATCCTAAGTGGGCCGAAAAAACAATTCAAGCAAATGGAGAACTTGTGGGTGATCCTCAAGATCCTAGGAGGACTGGATCTTAGTTTGTGAATGCTCTTTCTGTCAAATATCGATATATTTATGAGAAGTGTGTTTTGATGGTTGAATCTGATCCTATATCATATGAAAAATCCTCACATGACCCAATATGGCAGGCTTCCATGGATGAATAATTTCATTCTCTTCAAAAGGATGGAACTTGGGAGCTAGTCTCTCTCCCACCTGGTAGAAAGCTAGTCAAGTGTAAGTGGATTTTCCAAACATGTTTGATGATGATGGATCACAAGTGAAGTAAAAATCAAGGTTATTTTCTAATATTCTCTCGATTCCATGGAATATAATACAATGAGACCTTTGCACCAGTTGCAAAGATTGATTCAATAAGACTAGTTTTTGCAATTACAGCATCCAAGCACTGGAAAGTGCATCACATGGATCACAACAGGATTTGAACCCGAAATCCTACGAGAGAATCTGACAACCTCCGACGTAACGTACGGATGTGTCGGATTGCAATGATGAAAAATAGTGTACCTTTCGAATTATTTTAGCACCGTCGAATTTCGAAAGTCAGTAGCGTAGGTTTTTCGACGGATATGCGACGGTGGCATGTCGAATTTGTGATGGATGACATCATCAGATATCCGATGAAAGAGTGTCGAAAATGTGACAATGATGTCGTCGGATATCCAACAAGAGGGTGTCGGATTTTCGACGTGTTTGGGCTATTTTTTTGAAATAATATAAAGACATATTTCAAATAGTTTGACCCATATTTCCAACTGTAACTATGTTCATGCTCGTCGGATATTCGACGACTGTGCAATTAACGGGTGGTTGCAGGAATTTTTTTTTTCTTCGACAGACAATTTGCAGGGATTTTTTTATTCTTCGACAAACCACTGTTTGAGAAAATTGTGATGCGTGGAACTTGGTTTTTTAATATTGTCGATATTATTCATTCACGAAGTTTGTGACAAAACGTCAAAAAGAAATATTCCTTATCCAAACAAAAACAATTGATAATTGCTTATATAAACATAAAATAAAAAACCCTAAGCCTAAACTTTTCCACTTAACACCTAAGCCCCGTAATACAAGTACTTTAACAATTATTTCAAAATGAAAATTACTTTTTTTTTAAATTAAAATTAAAATTTAAAATTAATTAAATAATTTTAATTATAATTATAATTAAAACAAATTAAAAACAATTATATTATAGTAAGATTAATAAATCAAAATCAAAATCAATTCTAAAATTTAGACTTTTCTATCTAATAAACCTAAGCCAACACAAAAAAATTTAACAAAATTTTTATTGAATTTCAAACTGAATTTAATTAAAATTAAAACTAACTAAATAATTATAATGTTAATTATGGTTAAATTTTTTAAAATAATTATATTTAAATTTAAAATTAATTTTAAATTAAATTGAAACAAAATGTAAATTTAAATAAAAATTAAATAATTATAATTAAAAAAAATAAACAATTGTTTTAAATTCAACTTAAATAAAATTAAATTGAGAGTTATAATTATAATTATACCTAAAAAAAAATTTAATTAAAATTTTTAACTAAAACCATTTTCCTCTCTTTGAAACCTAGAACCAACTTCTTCTCGAGTTTTCTTCACAAATTTAATTACGTATATATACTAGTAGGGCATCTTATTTACCTCACCTCAGGCTTCATTGGTCTCCTAATGATGATCCCAGAGTAGGGATCGAAACGTCGAGAGTTTCAACTTTCTAACGCAGCTCCTTCTTACCTGACAATTGCTTGCTAGACTATGGGATGCAACGAAACGAAGGGGTGATGGAAAATGTTATTGTCCATGTACTCAATGCAGGGGATTTAAGAGGAGAAGAATATTGATCTCAACAACCACAAAACATTGCAGGGAACATGGACACACTGAGGGGGGGAATGAATATCGTCCATTCGTAGGTTTAGTATTATAATTTTTTTTATATTCTTTCCTTTGGTAAATGTATGTATTATTTTAATATTTCGTATATTAATGTATATCTATTTATGTTTCCATGTATTTGTAAAGGAAAGACACCCTATGGCATATTGTCCAGAGGAAGTGCTTTCAGAACAAGTTTCGGATCAGGATCATGGAGTGTCTATGTTTAATGGAGAACAAGTGAATGATCAGATTGAACAAGATGATCATACTGATAATGTAGTTGAAGATGATGGTAAAAATACATTGATCCATGATTCATTTAATGTTAGAATGGATGATGACGATGACGATGATAATGAAAATGATGATGACTATGATGATGTTCACGATATACCTCTTCTCGATAAGGCATATGAACCCCTTTATGAAGGCTCCAAAACAAAAAATTCTCTCTGTTGTATTGTTGATAATGAACTTGAAGGTTATGAATGGTCTTTCAAAAATATCAATCACACGGATGCTAAGGTATGTAAAATAATCGATCACATATATAGGATCGTGATAAAGTTTATATGTATTTCTCTAATAATTGTATTGTTAACTCATTATTGATCATCATATAGATGAAGTATGTTTCCTTAATATTATTTATTTATTACATCAACTATATATATATATATATATATATATATATATATATATATTGTTGTAGCTTGATAGCTGAATTTTTGTTACCACCATCAAATATTTTACCTCACACATATCGAGATTTATCTTCCACCATGAAAGAGATTGGAATGCATTATGAAGCAATCCATGCATGCCCTGATGACTGTGTTATATATTATAATCAGCATGAATTTTCAACATAATGTCTGGAATGTCATATAAGTAGATATCGAATAGATAAAGTAACAAAAAAGGTGCTTCAAAAGGTTCTTCGTTATATTCCTGTCATTCCACGTTTGCAATGACTGTTCAGGTGCAAAAACATAGCACAATTTATGGATTACCATGCCAGGAACAAAAGTCAAGATGATGTTATTCGAATGCTTGCAGATGGTTCTCCTTTTAGAGATATGGAGGAAAAGTGGCCTCACTTTAAAAAGAACCATGTAATCTTAGGATTTCTTTGGCAGCAGATGGTGTTAATCCATTTGCACATATGAATTCCATTTACACGGTGTGGCCTATTTTGTTATCAACAATAACATTCCTCCATGGTTGTCAATAAAGAGGGAGCATATAATGTTGTCAATCATCATAATCATCATCACAATCATCATCATCATCATCATCATTATCATCATCATCACCATCATCTTCATCATGTTGATCACCTTCATCTTCGTCATCATGATAAGATGTAGCATCGATCTTCTCCATAAACAAAAATCCAATCATGAGACTTCATCAATAAGACAATTCAGAAATGAATATCAAGAATGTTAAAATATACAACCATCTTACCTTATTAAATGGATAAACTTAGGAAATATGTTTTTATTGGACTTTAAATGGATAAAAAATTTGTGAAAATTGGGTCATGGTGCTCCAATGTGACAAGCACATTGATACTTTGAAAACAAGAATGTATTGGTGCTCCAATGTGACAAGCACATAAATTTTAAATGGCAATGATGTTGACAATGATGATGATGACGATGATGATGATGACGATGATGATGGTAATGGCGATGATGACTGTAATGATGTTGATGATGATGAAGATGAAGATGAAGATGATGATGATGACCATGATGATGAAGATGATGATGATGATGATGTGAATGATGGTGATGGCAATGATGATGATGATGATGTTGTTGAAGATGGCACCGATGATGATGACGATGATGGTGATGATGATGATGACGATGATGGTGATGATGATGATGATGATGATGATGATGATGATGATGATGAGGGTCATGATGATGAAGACGATGATGATGAAGACAACAACGATTATGATGATGATGATGAGGGTCATGATGATGAAGACGACGACGACGACGACGACGACGATGATCTTCATGATGATGATGATGATGAAGACGATGATGCTCAACATGATGAAGACGGTGATTATGGTGATGATGGTGATGATGGTGATGATGATCATGATGATGAAGACGATGATGATCAACATGATCATGATGATGAAGATGATGGTGATGATGGTGATGATGATTATGATGATGATGATGATGATGAGGGTCATGATGATGAATACAGTGATGATGATGAGGAGGAGGACCATGATGATGAATACAATGATGCTCAACATGATGAATACGATGATGATGAAGATGATGGTGATGATGGTTATGATGATGATGATGATGATGATCATCATCATCATCATGCTTATCATGATGATGATGATGATCATAATGATGATTATCACATATGATGAACACGATGATGATCAACATGATGACGATGATGAAGATAATGGTGATCGACATGATGATGAAGGTACAATACTTTTCATCATTGCTATCTGACACATCCATACGTTACGTCGGATGTCGTTGGATTCTATCATCGGATTTTGTGTTCAAATCCTGTTGTGCTTGATCATTTTATATTATATCAACATGGTCATTGCCATTATCATCATCATCATCATCACCATCATCATCGTCGCCATCATCATCATCAACATCACCATCATCAACATCATCATCAACATCATCGTCGTCGTCGTCGTCGTCGTCATCATCACCACCATCACCATCGTCATCATCCTCATCCTCATCCTCATCATCGTCATCATCATCGTCATCATCAACATCATCAACATCATCATCAACATCATCATAGTCGTCATCATCATCATCATCGTCGTCGTCGTCATCACCATCGCCATCATTCTCATCCTCGTCATCATCATCATCATCGTCATCATCTTCATCAGTTCATATGATATCAACATGGTCATCTCCATCATCATCGTTGTCACCATCGTCGTCGACATCATTGTCATCATGTATGTTAACAATTTGGTATCAACATCATCATCATCAACATCAGCATCAACATTAGCATCGCCATCAACATCATCATCAACGTCGTCGTCATCATCATCGTCGTCGTCGTCGTCGTCATCATCGTCGTCATCATCATTTCATATGATATCAACATGGCCATCACCATCTCCATCATCATCATTATCATCATCGTCGTCGTCGTCGTCAACATCATCATTTATGTTAACAATTAGGTATCATCATCATCACCATGATCATCATCTTCATCATTTCATTGTAGGGATTAGGTGAGATCGCTATCATCATCATCATATTATAATAAAAAAATACTATACCTAAGTTAAAAATACATATACCTAAGTTAAAAATACTATACCTAATAAAAAATACTATTATGGCAATACATATAAAAAAATATACTATAATAATGTTTTATTATATGGCAATACATATAATAAAAAATACTATACCTAAGTTAAAAATACTATGGAAATACATATATTTTGTATGACCTAAGTTAAAAATTGTATAATGAAATATAAAATTTGAACCAATTTTCTTATTTGTGCACATTGTCGCGGCTCAGGTTTTGGACATTTATATGCAATTTGGGACATTTTTATGAAATTTGGACTAGCTCTGGTGTATCATTACGCGGCGGCTCTGGTGTATCATTTCGACTAGCTTTGGTATATCATTTCGTGGCTCTGGTGTATCATTTCAACTAGCTCTGGTGTATCATTTTGCAGCTCCGGTGTATCATTTCGTGGCTTTGGTGTATCATTTTTATACAATTTGGACTAGCTCCCAGTTTCAATTTGGAGCTCAAGGTTCACATTTGGAGCTCACAGTTCAGAATTGGAGCTCGCAGTTTTGATTTGGAGCTAAAGGTTGACATTTGGAGCTCACGGTTCACATTTGGAGCTCACGGTTTCAATTTGGAGATCATGTCTCAATGGGTAAGCATCACCTCATTTTTTTGGGCATGCTATGATAGGGGTTTTTGGGCATGCTGTGATAGGGGTTTTGGGCATTCTCCTCCAAAATATGCATTAAAAACCCCAAAACCATGTGCCAATAGAATGGACCCACATGCAAAACCATCAAGCCACCTCCAAACAAGGGCCAAACGTTGAGGTGCACTTTGGGAATATGTGCAATGACCAATCATTGAATTCCATCTTCATGTTATTACCTTGAGTGTCTACCACTACTTACTTCCATCCTTTCATTTTTATTAATTCCTTATTCCATGGTTCACCCAAACCACCACTCTTAATTAATGGTTCCAAATGACTATCACAGACCTAGCCCATCGTATCGTACTACCCATTGGCCACTTTACATGCAACCGGTTCAAGGTTTTAATTCAAGTTCCAAACCAGACTTAAATATTCCATGTAAGACTCTTCATGATAGGAAGGCCATAGAGCAAACCTAGTTAGCATACCCTAGGTGGCTCTCATGGTAGAATAAGTCCATGAAGGAGACATGGTCTAGATGTGGCATGCCATTAATCTATGAAAGATGTACCTACCCTCACTTGTCAATTTCATTACATAATCCACAACAAAAATCATGAGCAGGGCTAAGGAAAAGGATAATTACATGAGAGAGCAGCGTCGAATTTCCATCTTCATGTTATTACCTTGAGTGTCTACCACTACTTACTTCCATCCTTTAATTTTTATTAATTCCCTTATTCCATTGTTCACCCAAACCACCACTCTTAAAATCAAGTTCCATCGGTTGCTTTTGCCGGATACCTTTGTCAAATGCTTCTAAATGAACCATTATTAGTAGTATTTCCAGTAGAGAAGGAGATATGGAATTTTTCGAAGCTTTCAACATACTTTATGGACAAGATATTGATGCAGAGTTAGTCTTCAGTGTTTTGACAATCAACAAATTACTAGCACCTTTTTTTTATCTGTTTGTAACAGAAAATGAAGGCAATCCTCTATTTCCATGTGCATTATGATACCAATCAATCTAGCTCTATTGTGTCTCCAAAACCATGTTGTCTGAAACCATGATTGTAGGGATGGGGAATCAGTGTATGCAAACTGACAAGTAAAATTTTCATAGTTAACCTTCTACCAGGAATCAACAATCTTAAAGCGTTCACACAGACCATCCTTCTTACCCCCATTTCCTTGAACTACACCAAGTCTAGTTTTGCGCAACATTCCAAATATGATTACATCCCTATGGTCTCATTCCCACCTTGATTTATTCCTTCTCAGTTTTTTTAGTTGATAATTCATGCTGAAATTCAGTAGAGAGGTATACCAGGATGACATCAAAACCTGGACCTACCAAAGTTATTGGTGCTCTTGCATCTCCACCTGAAATTGTTTGTTATAAATTAAAAAAGAAACTCTTCCCCATTTACCCATTTTTAATTTTATTTTTTTATTTACAATGTATTTGTATAACATGATTTTGTTTGTTAATTTGTGTAAATCATAACCCTCTTGTTGGAATTTCTTGTTTATACTTGCTAGCATACACATCAATCAAGCAAAAAAATTTCAAGTGTGTGCTAGCAAGCATACACAGCAAAAAAATTTGCTTGGTTTGTTGTGTATTCTAGTAAGCATACACAGTCAATAAAATTTGTTGTGTATGCTTGCAAGCATACACAACAAAAAAAAAGTTTGTTGTGTATGCTAGCAAGCATACACAACAAATTTTATTGATTGTGTATGCTAGCAAGCATACACAACAAATTTTATTGATTGTGTATGCTTGCTAGCATACACAACAAGCTTGGACAAGGTGATGAAGATATATTTGTAGCTGCTTTTCCCTTTATAGGTTTATAGGGTACTTGGATTTTATATGTGATTATTACTTACACTATTTTATCTCATGTATTTAAATAAGGAAAGTAAACCAACTAACTAGTTTTAATTAACCAATAATTCCTCTCCCTTTGGTCGAGCATTATTTTGCATCCTTAATAATCTAGAAACCCTAATGATGGAAATGCAAAGAGAAGAATATAAAATCACATGGAATTTACCATTATAGGTAATGAGCTTCCTTGGGTTGAAGAATAGATTTGTTAAAGGTCTTCAAGAGTGATCCACTTATTAGAGAATTCTACATACATAACTACAACTCCTTGCAAGCTAAGACGTTGACCTAATCTCCAATAAAAGATATGTATCAATATATACTCAATTAACATTAGATCTACTACTGTAAATAAAATTACTGACAATGCAGAGTTTATAAACCATAGTGCCATCAAGGGTATGAGACCTCCCTTGAGGTTGTATGTTTTACAGGCCCAAGGTATGAGCGGAACTAAGATAATGAAGATGCCCTAGGATGAATAAAGAAGCTTGCAATGTTGTAGCCAAGCTAGTAATGAGAGATCCCTGTATAAGTTATAGAGATGGGCAATGAATTTAAGGCATAGGTGTACACTAGGTTATACATTGGAGGGTTCAAGTCTTAAAGAACAATTGTATTGTGCTTGTTGACTCAATGTCATGGGTTTGGTAAGACTCTGCCTTGAGTCCTAGGACCTAAAATAACCCTATATTTAAAGAAGTAATGTGGATCGCATAAGGAACATCCTTAATAATTTATGTTGTAATGTCCCATAAAAGACCCTCTATAATAAAGCAACATATAATTATGTAAAATGTTTTTGTTTACAACATTTTTATTGCATTTAAAGTGATACACCATGAAACAGTTATAACTACAATATATTTTAACATATGTAAATATTTGCATTTTTTGCTTTTAATGAAAGATATCGAAGACTTACTGGGAAAAGAGAAACTTAGAGGGACGAATGGGGATGATCTTAAGAAGATTATGAAATACCCATGTTTCAAGACATTCTTATCCTATTCCAAAAATGAAGGAAGTGGAGGAAACTATTCTCTAGATTTGAGATAGCATCTCCTAATTTTTAGCTACATGTGTCCTCCCAAAATACTAGAACTAAGGCAAGTTGTTTAGGACTCTATTATTTCCAATATCTCTATAAAAATGAAAAGGAGGAAAGGGGTATGGGTTGGACGTTGGCTGGGTTACGAATAGTAATGTTGTTGGATTTTAGTTATGTGTTGTTGGCTGGGGTTACAAACTGGTTTTCAATTGGTGATTTTATCAGTCCCTTGATTGAATTTCTTTATCATTACCTCTTTGTCAAATTAGGAGCATCAACAGAGAACTCCGTGGGGGTGCTACTCTATCTAGATTGTGTTGTAGAAGAAGGTATGTGATCTTAGATTAGCAATTTCTAGCTTCCAACTACATTTCTAGGAAGATGTTTCTTGTTGTTCCTAAAAAATTGCCCAGCTTTGGAGTTGGGGCTTCTTCATTGTTGTTTGGAAGGCCAAACAAGGCTCAACCTGCCCAGAATTGTTGTTGTTTAATACCTCAGTACTTGGCCCACTTCTATCCTCAAAACAAGCCCAGGTCTGTTTCTCTCACTCTGCCTCTGCTCACAGACCTAACATTAATTAAATTTACTCTCATTTCGATTGCTGGATTATGCCCGAAATTAATGTTACTAGTTGTTAGATGGCTGATATAAACCTAGATTGAGGTTTTATCACTCTGTATACCCATACACTCGCCCATAACAACTCAGATATTGAGGTTTTATAATTTTGATATTGTTTTTTATAATTTTGATATTCTTTTTAGATCTATACTGCAACGAATCATTTTCAAGTCACATGTTAGCTGATGCTTAGACTGCTGCACATGAAATGACGCCTAAAGGATGCCCGGAATTGAAAATAAGGCTGGCTCTAATAGAGTGATTATGCTATACCCATGATATTGAGAAATAGTATTGGGTTGATTCCTATCACTGCTTATTACGTAAATATAGCATACTCTTTTATGGAACATAATCATGGTAAATATAGCATACTCTTTTATGGAACATAATCATGATAAATATATCATACTGTTTTATTGGTGATAGGGTAGCGTACTTATTAGGGATTCACTTATGACATAATCATGGTAATCCAACAACCTTATACTTAGTTGATACGTAACATTATAGATAGAGTTGAACATGCTCATTATTATGTATACATGGTGTTAGTTGCTTACAAACTCAATACTATGCTTACTTGTACATTAATATATAGTATATATTATGGAAACATAGGTACCATTCATCATAAGTAGTGAGCTTAGAGCTTATATATGGAACTACTTGACCCTTTTAAGGTGAAGTAAGGTGAAGAGTAACATTATGGATATCGTACTTGATTCCTGGGTATTTATGTCCATATTAGCCTTATCTCTCTAATTGGGTAGTGTATGATTCAGTATTCCTATGGATACCGTAGGAATATAATAACATTAACATTACACATATTAGGAGGATATACTATCTTTTTATATTAGGGAAACAACATATAGAATGTATAGAACATGATATCCTTATATTGGAGTCATTACACGTGTACATGGTTCGTAACAAGCTAACCTCTTGCTTCTGATATCAATATCATATGAATAGAGCCAATCACATGGGTTTATACTAGTACTGTAATTTCATATGTTACCAATATAATGGAAATAGTTATGATATCATGTTCATTAACTAGAATGTTAGAACCAATATGGTATAATACTAAACAAGCATAACTAAGAAGGAGTAAGCATAACCAATATCTTGAATAAGCTTACACATATACTAAGAAGTAATGAAGCTCACTCAGCCCAAAATTAGGTATGAATGTTGTCTTTTCCCACATTCAGCCCAGAATTAGAAATGAATGTTGTTTTAGGGCTGCTTGAGGCCACAAATAGACCGATAATTGCCCATAGTGCTTTAAAAATGGTATAGACCTGTCTAAAAAGTAATCTTTGTCATAGGATCACTTTTAGTAAACTCTAGGAAATGCATGGCAAGGGTTAATGAAGTATGCTTAAGGTTGTATAATTATACTAGAATATTATTAACAAATACCAAAACTATCTATGAATTCAAAAAGTATGCAACTTTCAAAAACAACTATACTCTTGCATTAACATGGAAACACTCAAATACATAGATATGAAGATGATGTTGACAGTGCACCTTAGACACAATAGAAACACTTAAAATCCTGAACTGCGATATTTATTGGATCAAAACATCAGCATGCTTCACTCTAGGACCTCCCAAGAATAATAGAAGTCCACTTACTGCATCTACATTTATACAAGGAAAGTGTTGAAAAGGAACTCTCAGGAGTAAAAGCGAGACTATATGAACGGTCTTTTATATTTTTGGATAAATTAAATTATATTGGATAAATTGGATGAATTTGAAGGTGAATGATAATGATTTATTAACCATCTTTGACGTAGTCTTGCTTTACACAAAAAATGGATAAATTGGATGAATTTGAATAATATAAACACCAAGAATAAGAAGGACCAAGAGGTAATGGTAAAGTTTTGGGATAACAATTTGAGGTCAATATGAAGGTGTGCTTATTTATCGTAGCAGTGTCAAAACAGATGGGTAACTAACCTCAAATATTTAGAAAAGGGAGGTCATTTAAGGGCTTGGATTGACTATCACCTACAACAATGGTGACTCAACTTTGGGGAACCCTTAACATAATAGTTTAAGGGCATTCCTTCAGACACTAAACCAACATTCTTGGATATCTTTGACCAACTTTAAAGGGCATTGTCTTGCGACCTTATATAATCATTCTTAGCGAATTATGGAGGGAACATTGGTGGCCTATGAAGAGAAATTGACCAACAAACTTTGTATTCGAATGGTTTATAGTGAATTTTTGAAGATGTGTTTTAATTCAAGGCCACACTTATGCATGTTTCAGATTTGAACAACTAGTTTGGCTGATGAATATCATTGGAGGGATGGAATTACAATGGATTGATGTCCAGATAAGGAATGTTTCTCCTTGTGTTGCATAAGCAAGGATTGTGGTATTCAAACAATTGATCCAACATAAAATTTCAATAGTGGTATACTTGGAAAATCCTACCCTTTCCTTTCAGTTATAGAAATTGTCATGATAATTGTATACATCATTTTCCACCTTAGTGGTAACATAGGCTAGCTAGGGTGTGGAATGGACATTGTAGTATAAATGAAACAATTATTGCATGACCTTTTTAGGTCTATGTTTCCTTTTTCTATCCTCTATGTTTGCTCATTTTTGGCATATCCTTGCACCTTATATCTGCAAACTCAGGACTGCATTATTCATTTTTGCCAAAACTTACAAACCCTAATTTCCCTATTGTTTGTCTATTGTTATCTCTCATATACCTCTCAACATTTGGTTGTAACCCTAATCGATGGAAGTTTTCCATTCCACTCATGAAGAATTATATTCAATTGAACCCTAAAGATGAAGAATTCCATTCAATTCAACCCTAAACGATGGATTCAGATGCAACCGATACAACCTCAAAACCATAATGGCTATCAGGACAAGATTCAGACGGGAGTTTGTTGTGATGAGTTGGAATTTTTTCTAAGTTATATGTAAGCCTATGGGTGTAGAGTAAGGAGAGAGGAGTGGCTAAGAAAATGACTAATCGGACCAATGTAGACTGGAGAACTGACCTAGAAGTTGTGTGATCAAGTCGGTGTAGTGTTAGAAGCTCTCAGAATGTGAACTCATCTAAAGAGGTAGGAGAAAGTAATGCATTTCATTGGATATCTGACATATATGCTATACCACTGACATCATAAATTCATTTATATGACTTTAGCCATGTCTACAAGGAGCACAATATGAGTGCAGACCGTTTATCCAATGAAGCATTGAATATGAAGGCTAGCCTCCTCTCCTTCTCGTAACTTTTAGAAGGAGAAACCATTGAGGAAGGCATGATACAGTTAATTTAAGAGCCTTTTTATTTGTGCGGAATAGTCTTTTTTGGTTCTTTCTACTACAGGATACATTAGCATCTTTCTTGTTTTAGCTGGGGATATATATTTTGTTTTCATCCCCTCAGGGGTGTGTTTTCTCCACCCTCGATGCCTCCTTCGATAAGTTGTTTGGGCTCCTTATGTTCTCTATGTGGTATTGCTACTTCAGTCATCTTGGGATTGTGGGTTCTGTCCCTCCCGGCAAGGTTTTTTTATACTTATGATCTCCACTCGTTAATGGACTATGTAAAAGTTACCTTATATTCACTACTGAATATCAAGTTGGAACACCTCTTTTTCTTCTGAAAAAAAGATACAGAATATTTGCAAATGCTTTTATCACATATATTGAGATCGGTAAATTGGGTCTTTTATATTTTTGGGTGAGGAAACAAACTAAATTAAAATAGGTACACCAATCAATATTCTAAAAAACATAGTTTGTATTTTGAGATTAATTGGTTGAAGCATTTGATATGGAATGACTTGATATCTATATCGTCTTAAAGGACTATGTGTTGAATTGTTATATTAGGGATTTATTGATATTATTCAGAATAATGATATCAACATTATGTCATGCTTATAAGTCTTTCCAAGTTTTTTGTTGGTATTTTTCTATCTGTTTGCCAAAAAAAAAATCCGTCCATGGTGCAGGTAGAGAACCAAACAGGTATTTGTCAGACATGTCTTCCTCCAGCGAGGGGAGTTTGGGAAGGCTAGAGGAAAGTGAGACATCCAGTAGATCTATAAGGGCTAGATCAACTATATGTCATAAGATCATAAGAAAATTCAATAAACGCATGAAATTTTTTCTCAAAGAAGGGGGGTCATGCTCTTATGATGATGAGACAATGGGAGACATTGAGGTGCCCTTAAGGTACAAACACCTAGTGAAACAATGGGTGCCTAGGGATATTCCTCAAGTAAACATTGATTTTTGTGTGAATGAGAGGATATATAAAATTGCATCGTCGTCATTACATGGATTAGGGTTGTTTTGCATGTATGGCATAAAGGTTGGATACAGGATATGTATAGAATTGATGGAGTATGTTGGACCCTCTTACAACTACAGTGATTGGATGTGCCTGGTCCAATATACACGAAGTATATGTAGATATGGGTTGTCAACAAATTATATACAACTGAAAGACAAAGCTCAAAATAAAGGAGAAACGTTGTACATGGACGGAAGGCAAAAATAATATTGCAGGGTTTATAAACAGTACACAATCGAGGTCTACACTTAAGCAACCAAACTGCATATTCGAGTCGCGTGAAGGAAACCGTGTCTTTGTATGTGTCATTATCAATAGTTGTTAGCGAAGAACTTCTTATTAATTACAATTTGAATCGTGTAGATACAAACACGGTTAGTATGGTTGTGGTACATCCAACAATTTACCCAACCTTTTGTTAATTATTTTAACATCTATAGGATTTTTCGTTAGCATATAATTATAATTTTCTAATAAATTTCCTATGTTGACTTCGCGTGGAGGTGATGGGGAGATCATCACCCCAGTAGAAGGTGAGAGGAGTACACGACCCACAAGTAAACAGGTGTACATCAAAGTGTTATGTTTTAAAATTGTTTTAGTGAATATTTTGGTTTTCTTAGGTAATTTTTAGTATGTTTTTGATGCATGGTTCTCTCAGGGGAAGCTCCCTCTCCGTAGATGTTAGTAGACTTGAATCAGGGCGGCAAGTATACATCGATATTACCCATGTGATAAATTTAGGATGGACAAGCAGATTTGTTGTTATGTATTTTTATTAGTATATTCAGTTCGTTTATATAATCTTATCTATTTTCCATGTAGAGTGTTGATCAGGGAAGCCAACCGGCTATTGATTAGCCGACTATAGCATCGAGGCAACAAGTAAACATGAATGTAATTCTCCATTTGAAATACTTTAAAATCGTACACATGTATATTGTGTAGCATAATGTTTATTTTTTTATGTATTTTTTCATTTTTATGTTTGCGTTCATGATGATAATGTTGTCTACTTTTTTGGCAAGTTGTTGACCAGGGAAAGTCCCCAACTGTTGATTAGACGATTGGAGCCCTGAGGCAACCTGTAAACCTAAATAAAATTCCACATTCTAAATACTTCAAAATTGTACACATATAAAACATGTAGCATAATGTTTATTTTTGTTATGTATTTGTTAGCTTTTACATATTGCGTTCATTTTGATAATGTTCTCTACCTTTTCTGCAGGTGGTTGATCGGGGTAAGTCCCCAACTGTTGATCATACCACACACTCGTCTAGGCATCAGGTAAACCTAGATGTAATCCTATGAATCTATCATGATAGACACTTTTTATTAATATAATTTTTTGCGCACACTATTGCTTCAAAGACTAAGCAATGTTTTATATATTTATGTTGCAAATAGGGGATTCGGTTTATGAACCACCATCTCAACACTCTTTACAGTTTGAGGTCTCCCAGTTGATGAAATATAATGAAATTAGTGGGTGTGCAAACTCGTTGAGGGTGCTACAAAAGACCATGGAAACACAAAATGAGGAACTGGTTCTTCTGACATTGACAGTTCCACAAGCACAAGAGACCGAATCAAAGATTCAATTGTTGTTACAGAGATGTCGACTATTGCAAGTAAGTTCCCTAATAATAAAGTAAATTCATTTAGAACTTTCTAATATTTAACTTTATATGCTATTGAACTTATAATACGATGATTTGAATTTACATAAATTTATGCAGCAATACAATGGTGGTCAAGGCGTTGTTGGTCTCAATGACCAAACCACACCACATACACCACATAATACTCCCTTATTTCCCACTGAACAGTCGGCAACATTCTCTACGACACCCCCGAGGCCAGCAGAGGGTGCAGCCGATGCTGACCGACCCACAACAGATGTTGTAAAAGAAGGGGTGGATGTAGGGTTAGATAGAGAGGTGGATGCATTTCCTGGATCTTCTCGTGTCACTAGAACTGGTTCAATGGTGACGACATTTTTGGTGAACGAAGAATTGGTTCCAATAAAGATAGAAAAGATTCCAGGTGATTATATATTGTTCAATTTAGTTTTTATAACTTGTGTCTAATATACCGATAATATTTTTTAATGTTGACTAATGATGGCATTAATGTTTTGCAGGAAATGATATATTTTATAAACATCTGAATGATTTGTCCTTGGAGATCTTTGGTCCCACCATCTGCAAAAGGTAGGACAAGCAGGAAAAATCCTTAAAGGATGAGCTGACTAACTGCTTGGTTGGTCTATTCGGAAAAGATACCTTAGATACATCGAAGGTCCTATAGAAGGATGGACAACATCTAAAGATTGTCCGAGACCAGTATATGGTTCACCTACAAAAGAACCCTAAGTATGAGCGCCCTCCAATGATTCCATCTATGGAGTGGAAAGCCCTAGTGGAATATGGAAAAGAGAAGGGTCTGAGAAAAGCAAGAAAGATACCACCAGGAGCAGGGAGGTATGCAATACATTCCAAAATGTAATGGTAAGCCTTATTATTATTAGTTTTTATATCAAATTTGGAACATCGACTAACGTATTTCAACACTTGATTAGGCTCTCGGACACATCTAAGGCCACCAAGGAAAGAATGGAAAAAATTGGTCAACACAAGATTGGGCCTAGTGGTTACTCGAATTTGGCGGCCCGATATGTAAGTATCGAAAACCCGAAACTGCATCCAAATATCATACCGAAAATTATTTTTTGTTTTGTTCTGGAAAAAAATGTAAAATTAATGACATCATGCAAATATGCAGGCCGACCGGTTCAAAGAATTTCCCACTACAGAAGACATGAAGCTTGGCTTCGAACAGGGCTTCGACACCGTTGTTGAATGCTAGAGAAGCTTGTTTGGGCATACTACACGATCTTCTGCTGATCCATCTGGTGCGCATGTATATAAAAACTATATAGTTTAATGATAATTTATTAATTCTCATGAAATTTATTCGTTATTAAAAATTAACATAAATTATTTATTTGTTTTTTAACAGGAAAGTAATGATCATGTTCATGTCGAGGATGTACACCAACCAAACTAAGATCATGCTTCGATTATTGGGAATGAATTTATTAATATGCTACTATCACTAGTACAAGTGATAAATTTTGCCACGGCAAAACGTGGCAATATCCACGGAAAAGCGTGGATATTGCCACGTCTAAGTGTTTTTTTTCCCGTGGAAACTTTTCCGTCGCAATAGAGACGACCACTAATTTGTGTCACAAGAGCGACAATGTTCTATATTTCGTTGGATGTCTAAGCCGTCGCTATATCCACGCCTGGCCATCTCTGTATCCACGTCGGGTCGTCGTTGTATCCATGCCGGGCCGTCGCTGTATCCACGGCTGTGAAATTTTAAAAAAAAATGCCGTCGCTGTATCCACGGCTATAACTGTTTTTTAAAAAAAAATACAAATGCCATAAGACCAATTCCATGAGGAACAACTGCCTCAGGATTATAAACCAACATCAATTGTTAAATAATAGGTTTAAACAGAGACTGAAAACTGGCATCATCGATTCCATCATCCAAAGGGACATTTACATCATAATACTTCCCTTTCTCACACCCAATGTCTTGAATGTCAATATCAACATACAAAACACGCTTATGATATTTCAAGAGCTCCAGAATGGCCAGTACAATGTCAGATGCCTCACATTTTTTAGCATGATGAAGGCCCCCAACCCAATTAATTGCAATGCGAGAGAGTTTATGATTAAGTTTCACAGCGCCTCCAACGGACTCAGCAGCATAAGTTTGACATAATTGGTACAAGCTATAAAAAACGAGGCAATCGTCCCTGACATTAAATA
>LPNX010315147.1:13867-38071 GCA_001517045.1 Pseudotsuga menziesii | reverse complement strand
TCCCAATTCTCTCATGTGCATTAAAGGCATTTGAAGCTGCTTGTTGAGCTAAACTTGAAGATGATTCTAGTATGATTAAAATCCTTTAGTGGAGATTGGACAGATAAGTCTCCAAGGTTGGATCCTGAAAACCTACATCCAAATCCGTGATTGATAATCTTATTTCTTTTATGAGAAAAGACAAGATTGGGATATAAGTTTAGAAGATTTTCATCTTTCTTTGAACCCAACCTATTATGCTTTATCAAGAGGATAAAGCCACGGCCCACAAGCACTTAATTTTTCTTTGGTGGTGAAGAGCTAGACACTTGTCCTCGACTTACACAACCCTCAATCCACTTTCCAAAAGGCAACCGTGTTTCCATTGGACTCCAATCTATCCAACAAGAGGAACAACCGAAAGAATAGCAGAAACGGGCAGATCCATCCACCTTCCAAATTGAGCTCTGAGGTAACCTCAGATTTTTTCCCACCAGCTAAACAACGTGGCAATGAGACCTAATCTCTTGCATAAATCTCAATTCCATGAGAAAAGAAGGTGAATAATATTCTCTCCTAGAACTTCTTTATGAACGGTCCAATGATGTGCAACCACCAAAACTCTCACTCACCAAGGAAAAATTGGATTTTCATGGAAACCAAACTCAACAAAAGAGAAAATCAAGCTTCTAGATTGGAACAACCAAACTATCAAGGGAAAAAGGGAATCCACCATCTTCCAAATGGAGCACTAAGGTAAACTGAGAATTCGCTCCACCAGCTAAACAACATGGAAGTGAGACCTTATTGCCTGCAAGAACCTCAATGAAATGAGAAAAATTGAGAGGATTCCACCTCCATCCTCTTTTCGGACGGTCCTCGGGTTACACAACCCTCCATGCACTCTCTGAAGGGCAATTAGGTTTCCATGGGACCCCAATCTATCCAACAAGAGAAAAGTTGGGCAACAAATTGGAACAACCAAACGAAGAGTGGGAACAGAAAGAGATCCACCTTCCAAACCGAGTATTAAGGTAACCTAGGAGTTTACCTCACCAGCTAAACAACGTGGCAGTGAGACCTTATCGCCTTTGGAAACCTCAATTCCATGAGAAAATAAAGTGAGAACATCCCCCCAAACCCCTTTGTGACTTCCCTTGACATGCAATCATGTCTCACCGAGGCAAGTAATTCGGATTTTCCATGAGAATCCAATCCTCACAAAAGATATCAATTATTAGGGTCAAATTCCTCATTTTGTTAAGTAGCAGAAGGAACAGTTTGAAATTTGAAAAGACGCTGAATTGACTGAGCTTGTGAGATAGTTTTAGTACAAATGTTTATACTTAGAAATACACTCCTTGATTGAACAAAAAACCAACAAGTACAATGGGGAAGAGAGAATATACCCTTGCTATTGACATCTGCTCCATATTCTAGAAGAAGGTTGACACAATCATTAAATCCATTTGCTGTTGCAATGTGCTGATAACAAAAACAAAATAAAATTCTAAGTTTTAATCAGTTGTGCCTTGAAATTAAGAAATATTGTACATAAGAATCACAGGAATGTAAGAGAAGGGTTGCTAAAAAAAGAAATACCATGAAACTATAATGATCAAAATGAATTTTAATTTTGAAATTTACCAAGGGCGTGCAGCTATTGCAGTCTAATTCATTAGGATCCATCCCAATTTTCAATAATTGCTCCATAAGAAGACTATGTCCTATTGAAGCAACAAAACATAGACTAGCAGGCACATCCATTCTTCCTTTTGCTATCAACTGCTCTATCTATTTTGACAGTTCTCCAAAAGTTGGGTTCTTCAGTTCCTTCAATCACTAGAATCACATCAACATGAGGTTTAGTATTCCTGCGATACTCATGAAGGCATTAAAATAATACATTTAATTAAACCTATTCCTACAAAATATACTCCTATGGTAAGTTCACTCAGCGTATTTATTGTAATTCTTGCTTACAAACCTTATGAAGGTTGTTCATGATAGTTGTTCCATCTGCAATATTGGATTGCACAATATTCATGAATGAATTGCGATTTACATGCAAAAGTTGAGAAAGCCTCTTTTTATGGACTGTGTATGGTTGTGGTCTGTAACAAAGCATTCCAATTTCTCCAAATACATCTCCGGGATGGGACTGCCCAAGAATCTAGAATGCAAAAGGAGATAAGATTACAACTTAAACTAACTGAATTATTTAATTTTGTGGTTTCAAAACATCGTAGAGGCTGCCAATGCAGGAGGAAAAGCAAACTAAGTCATTGTGGAAAGAACCACGTCATTTTCTGTACTTCAAATTATCCAGTGTGACCCTGAAAAACATAAAGTGAAATAAATGGTTGTTCCAAATTTAATTGTAGATAAGTTGTAGCCCTTCTCATTCCATGCTTGTCATGTAAAAACTCCCTAGAAAGGCTGAGGTTTTGGAATGTTTCCCTCCTGACAACAAGATATTGAGAACAAAATAATCACTTTTCTTTTAGAAATTGTAGCTTGCCTGGTCTGTTCTATCCTTGTCTGTTAGGATGTCCTGCAAAGAGAAACAAAAATCCTCTGTTATCTTAACTCCCCATGAACATTACCAAACATTTGTCCAGTTCTCTGATTGAAGACGAACATTTAGGAAAAAGGAACAAAGCAAACCAATGAAAACATCGAAAAATATACTTACCATAGCACCTGACACTAACACATAAAAATCTGTGGGTGCTTCATTTTGTAAAATGACATCCTTTCTTGGGGGGAAGTACTCTGCCTTCATCTCTGAAACCTTTCCAAGAATAAGAAACTACCAGGTCAGTTATTTCTCTATGCTTTTAAACTAAAGCCGACTAGCAAAGACAAAAACAATGGCCTTCTTATCATAATTACACGATATTTACCAGCTAGAAAGGGAAATCATGTGACACCCCTTGGAAAAGATACACTTTATCAACAATGGGGGAAAATAGGTAGTTTGCAATACTTGTACGGATTGCCTTTGGAAGACCATTCAATGTTTCTTCTTGCTGCAAGTCCTCTGTTCTGAATTTCAGGCGCAAATGTGATAACATTTGGTCCTGTAATTGCGGTGGCAGTCGATTCCTAAAATAAAATCTTGAAGCTGCTTGAATTGTGTCCCTCCACACTTAAAATGAATGTCATATCCTACAATTAGTTAGGAATTTTGCATTGAAAAGAGAAAACATAGCTTTCCTAAACACAAGTCTACTAGAAACATATTACTTACAAATCTCCTGGTCCGGCTTGTGCCATGTAAAACTAAATTTGTCATGTTTCCTATCAAGTAGGCAGTCAGACCCAAATTGAAAAACATGTAGAAGATATCAAATATCATTTCACTAGTATTTTGAGCATGCAGGTCTCCATAGCCAACAGTGGTAAGAGTGGTAATGGAAAAATAGATTGCAGTAACATAGCGAATCCATAGGCTTTTTGTAACAAAATCTGGAATTACAGCACCAATCCATGTCCTGTTCGGATCATGATGTCTAGAAGCAAGCAGATAATAAAAACATCCATCACAGTGAACCGCAAACAGTGTTACCTGCACATTAGAGCCAGCAGAGCTTCAAATTCATTGTGGGTCAATATGATTTGCAACTATAGATTGCCTATGGCGTTCCAGTGAATTAGGCAAAATAGGATTCTTGGTGTTTAACTTACACATATTAGCTTTGCACAACATGTATAGAAATAGTTGAATCGCATATCCTTCTCTAGTCTTGCGAACAGAGCACTGACTCGTCTTAAACGCCAGAGGCGCAACATACTAAGAGCGCTTAAAGGGAACATTAACCCAAGTTTCGCTCTGAAGAATCGACTAGCTGCCTCAAAGGGAACGGTTGAACAGAAATCAAATAGGAACCATGTGCAAATATACCTGTGTCACCCAAGGAAGATGATGAGATAGCGTTTCTCAATAAGTGGAATTCCTATCAATTGCAGGTTTCAAGCTTATTCAATGAAGGAAAACCCTTTGAAAATTGGAAAATCAACTAACTTTTTAGCAATTCTCTTGTGTCTGTCCACTAGCAAGTATGTTATTCTGTCGAGGTAAGCTACGAAGAAAGTGGATTGAGGGTTGTGTAAGTCGAGGACTATCTAAAATAGAACGGGATTCGATCTCGAGCCTTTCCTTAGCTAACTTTGCTTCCCCCAACTCCCTACGAAGCTCCTCCATTTCTCGACCTCTCTCCTCGGATTCTGCAAATTTGTTAATCCAGAAACACCCAAAACAATAAAAATAACATAAAACACAAATCCAGTCCTCTGGTTTCCATCCATTTCGCCATTAATCCAATACAAAATTCAAACCAGATAACCCAAAAGTAAAACCCCAGATGCGATTTATTTCATTTTCTTCTTACACTGACACAGCTCTTTTAGGGAATCGAACTTGGGCTGAACATAGTAACGAATATTGAACGGTTTTGAACATGTACTTACCATTTGAAGTCAAACCGGATAAGCTCTGCATGCCTTTCATGGCTGAAACGGGGCAATGTTTGGTGGATTTGAAGATTTTAAGTGGGTTTCAAGTGGTTTAACAAGTACGACCGCCTGTGGTCAATGTTTTGCGATTGTTAGGAGAATTGAGAATTTCTGCTGCCATGACAATGCAGGCCACCGATCGTTGAGGAAATGGAGTGTTTGAGTGCCTGGAGGAATAAAATACGCGCCTTCTTTCTGTTCAAAAGACGCGCCTTCTTTTTGTAAAAAGTCAGCAAAAGACGGTGCCGTCGCTATAGCGACGGATAGGCGTGGATACAACGACGGCTAGGCGTGGATACAGCGACGCCTCGTTCCTGTTACATAGGATTTTACACCAAAAAGTAAGAAACGTGGAAAACCTCCGTGGAAAAATCCGCGCTTTTGTACTAGTGTATTTTGAATAGATAATTGCAGATGATGAACATTAATTCTGATTCTACACAATTCAACTGCAGAGCATGTAAATGCAGATAACACTGAACAGGATGAGCTTGTACAGGATAATGATGAACATGCTGATGCACTCATGCCAGGTAAAAAAATACCTTCCTAATGTTTTTTAAATGAATTACTTGTATTTATAAAAATAAAAATATATTAATTAAATATTTTGACATTATTGCAGAAATTCATCGCCCCTCGCCGCAAGTTCAACCTTGCGAGCAGTCTAGTAGGGAGACCAAGGATCAGATTTTGGAAGATGTGACTCTAAATAAATATTTAAAGAGAAGAAAAGTAAAAAGGAAGTGACTAAAGAAATTTTGAGTAATTCTTATTTATAATAAAAAAATTTACATGGTTTTTTCCTCGGTTTCATGAATGAATGGTTTACTGATTTTTTTTATCTACTATTTACTAAATGAATGGTTTAATGAATGTTTTTTTCAGCTGTTGAATGATTGAATGGTTTAGTGAATGATTTAATGAATTATTTAATGAAAGCTTCTTTCAGCTATTGAGTGAAATAATTTGCATTAAATTGTTATTTGCAAGAAGATGCATTGGGTTTGGGGAATTGAGAGTGATGTGAGGGGGGGGAGGGGCCATAAGAGCTTCCACCTTCACATGGTTGGTCCTGTTTAGTAGAGAATATTAAATTATTCTCGAAATAGAGAGGAGCTCAATGAATGGTAAGGAAGAATACATTAAAAACATCTACTTCTATAATTTTAGTGTTTAATTTTCACTATTGCTATTTGACTCCTCCATTGGAACTTGTTATAGATAGCGTTGAGAAACATTTTCATAGTTAAGAGGAAAGAAATAGTGTTTTGATGTGATCAATGGCCTTATATACATAGTGTTTTTGGTTCTCCATGTTTTATCAGGTGATCTATTATTAACAATTAATTTACTTGAATAGTTGAATAGTATTGTAACTCACATTGTAATAGTATTGTATTTATTTAGATTGGTTTTGTTATTTTCGTAAATAAACAAAAATTTATTTGATGGGTCCTAACATGAAACTATTGCAACAAGACAAAATTTGAAGTGTGTTGAATGATGTTTTGAAAGATAAAGCATAAGAAGACATTGTGAAGCTCCACAAATCAAGGTATAATTATGTTTTCTTTTGTTTGATTGAACTGTGTATTGGGTATTTATGCATGTGCACACACGCACATTTAGTTGATGATGGTGATTACAATATAACATTCAGGCGAACTTTGTTCTATATGATCTAAAAACTTACCTTAAATAGTTTGATTTATCAGGTTGTTTCTATGATTGAATAACTTGGAAAAGAAACTTCTAATATTTATGAGTTAGTAAGTTGTAGAATCCAGTCTTTTCACAAATATTTTTTAAAATATTCCCAATTCTGAGCACCCATGCAACAGTGTGTGAAAGTTCTGGGCACATTGGGAGCATTTCTGAGCAGCAAAAAATAGTAAAACACCTTGTGAAAGATCAAGATGACATAATCCATTGATTCATTTGATGTCTTATTATATACCTAGATACACCATTATCATAATCAAAAGAGATAGAGAGATTTCTTAGAAAAAAAATGTGTTTAAACAATCCATTATATAGATATACAAGATTTCATATTTGTATAAGGACACGATCGCACAAGCTTACTAAGATGGAAGTAGTTTAGGTTTGTAAAAAGGACACTATTGGTTTTAAAAAAATGCATACATTTGGAACACTAGCATTTTATATGCAATATTCGGGAATTTGTTTCCCATCACCTAGAATTTGTCCAGGTTCAATAGTTAGGCTTGTTTCATGTTATTTTAAGGTCAACGCAGGTAGATGCATGCCGAAATTTTGTATAGATGCTACCCATGTTTGTATGTGAGGCATATTATTGTTCAATGTTTAGAAAATGGCCAAAAGTTTCATAAAATATGAATGAGATTTATCAATATGAAAAAAAATCTTTTCATTGTTATAGCTTGTTGTTATAAGGACCATAATTTCCCAAAACATAAGGTATAGGTGTTTTCATTGATTTTCATTTTCTAGAGGTTGCATGGAGATACCTAGAACTAACCTTGTCCTAGATCGTCATTTGCTTGGATTTCGTGAGTAGGTGTGTGTCTTCTTCAATAAGGTCTTTAAATAGGACTCATTAATCTAGTATACTACCAAGCACATTTTGTACCACTCAATGGTATCTTCGAAGATAAAAAAAATGTTGCATATGCTCCTTTCTTTGCTTGACCAAATCATCAGTATTACGATCCCCAATACAACATAGATGAAAATTTTTCTGAAATAGTTCAACTTTCTTCTCCATCGAAGGAACCCATATTAGGAGGGCCAGTGGCACTTTTGGAACCATAAATGAAATCATCCTTGTGGAGATGGAATACCAAAACAAGCGTTTTCTCAAAAATGAGACATTGATTCATACCATTGTCTAGCCACTTTGTCTCTATAACTTATAGTTGTGGTTGATAACGTAACCAAACTGCCACAATTTCCAAGGGATGTGTTACATATCCTTTTTTTCTCATTCAAAATTCCCAGTCTGTATGTTGATGTTATAGGTCAAGGTAGAAAGGAAATAGGAAAATCATTACGTGAGCTGACAAATAGAGCGAGTGTGGTCGAAAAGGAAACTAGTGAAATACATGTTTTACACACCAGGTACATATTAGTATGGTGGTAACATGACCAAAACCAGATTTGTTGTTGTCATTGCTACAATAACTAGTCCCGATTCCAAAAGTTAATTGTTTTCATTGTTGTATAGGATATTACTATATGACTCCCAGACTTGTTGCTCATATCTTTTTTTTGTCTTGCTTGAAGGTCGTAATGCCTCCTAGAATTTCCCGCTGGTGACTAAACCTTAGTTTCATCACCTTCACTACTCAAAAGTAACCCTAATGCATTCATATTTGCAGGCTAGTTGATGTTAAACTCAAAAATACTTCCTAATGTGTTGAGCAGACCTGTTGACTACCCAGAAATGTGAGTTAACCCTACTTACCACATTTGACACACATGCCAAAAAGTGGGTAACAAGCAATATGAAGAAAATTGTTTTTATTGGATGTATTGTAAATTATAGTTTGTTGGGTGTGAATATTTTTATAGTTGATCTGCCTTCAGAGACTTCCTAGATTGTTGTTTTATGGTGGTTTTAGGGTCATGTATGCCCAGAATTTTCCTTTAGGATTTCACACATAGATCTATCCTCAAATTTAATCCAAATTTCCTTTTTAGGTCTAGCTACACCTTGTTCTACGATGAAAAGTGCCTAGAATCAATAAGATTGGTGTTAATCAACTTCTCTTTACCATATTTTACCCTTGGACTTGCATCGAATGGTAAATTCACCACTTCCAAGTTTTGAAGCCATGCCTAGGTTTACTTGATTGAATGCCCATATATGAAGATGAGGATGTCACTATTGTTGATCCATAAAATTCCCTTACTTCTAGATTCCATCAACCACACTGAATAACCCTACGGATACATGTGGCATTACCCTTCTTGTTTGAATTATGTAAATATGGAAGATTTAAAATAATGCCTTCAAACAGTGACTAGAACATCAAGATAGAAAACGATACCCAAAAATAACAATGTTGCAAGGGTTATATCATTTTCTATGGGAAGAAACTTTCCATGGGCAAGAGAAAGATCAAACTTAGCAATTCGTCACATTAGGATTGTACCATGCAACATTTGTAGGTCACCCCTCTAAAGATTGTGATCAAAATCACACATGGACACCCATACAAAATAGGGGGTAAAAATTCCTATGTTATTTGTCTCAAATATGATTGGAATATTGTGCCATTCTTATCACGATCCCAAAAGTTTCCTTTAGTTGTGAAAATTTATCACAAACAAATAGCTTGCATTGTTTTATATCTAACTCAACTTGTGTAGGTCGAACACAATTAGTGATGCAATGGCTTCCTCTCCACCATATATAGCCGGGTCCCTCTACTTCAAAACCGATTACTATTTTATTCAATCACTTGAATGCTTAGCAGTTTAGCATATAAAAGCACTAGACTTCACAATATGATCTCCATTGAAAAATATGTTAATGGTATGAATACTTTTTATTGATGAAACTTCCAATAAATAAGTTAACCCACGGGAAAGGTTGGACCCTTTATATCTTATCACATATTTTCCTTTTCTAGACCTTGATGAAAATTTATAAAACATATCCTTACTTCCTTGGATAAGCATTGAAACCATCATAAGACAATATCAAAATCAAAATTTCGTAAATATATCTTAGATCCTCTACTCATGAATGTCAAACATGATTAGGAGAATCTAGGGTCTCCTTATAATTTGCAATAGCATCTAAGAGTTTCTTTGGTGTTTTGACTCTTTGATTTTTTTGTAAGGATGATCTTCTCCATGTGTATTCTTTTTGTGGATTTATTCTTTTCTTCTTGAGGTACATCACTTTCCTGTTGTACAACCAAGTTTAACTTCTTGAGTTTGAAGCATCAGTTCTTATTAAGGCCATGTTTTTATATTTAGTATAAAATTTCTCAAATCACTTCTTTGATGTAATCACCAATTTCATTGGTCTAATCACTGCTATCCTTGCAAGTACTCTATACTGGTGGGTAGATATTGCTAGAACAATTGTGGTAAGTGTTTCTTTGACCTTTTTCTTTACATTTCATAGATTGCACATTTTATGCTTACTTTTTTGGTTGAGTGTGCATCATTATTTTTTAGCACTGGCTATTGAGGAGCACTGAGTTGTTTTCTTTCATTGTGTCATCCTATGATTTTCATAATAAGTGTCCACTTGCTTAGTAAGAAACTTGCAGTTGTTCATTTCATTTTCATCATATAAATTTAGGTCTATTTAATGAATTGATTGTCTTTGAACAAGTTCTGCTATTTTTTCATTAAAATTTTGCATGTATTTTGGCCTTCGAAAATGATATTATGCCTAATTCATAGGCCCCACATAGTAGAGCATTATGGTGTTCTCCTCACTAGTTGTACCCCATACATTGTTCATCTCTTAGACTCACCAACTGCTTTTAGTCACATAAGGACCTTAAGAAAATTTCAATTTCATTTTGCCATTATTTGCCATGTGGTCTTTTCTACCCATATTATATTGATCATTTCAAACTTGAAATCAATGGGCTTGCTCATTGGAGATCAATTGGAGTTTCATAGACATAACGTTTACCTCCAGACTTTCTTCTCCACTTGCTCATGTCTGTCTTTTCCAATACATACAAATGATTAAAGGTTGATTGGCATACAATTTTTGCCCTCTTTCTTTTATTTTAGTATAATTCCACTTTGGAAAAAGATAATGCATATCCAACATTTTAGATTTAAGGAGAAATTGAGAATAATTGGCTGCTTATCCTGGTGTTCGATCTTATCAATCGAGAGAATATATTGAAAGAATTGAATAGCTTAGAAAATATAACCAAATATTCAATAGGTATAAAAATTGTTATGCTTTTGAAGTGGGAAGTTAGACTAGGTTTTGATATTTGTGATGATAAATGAGGCTTTCATGATTCTATGCTATTTTTTTATTTATAGTTATTCACCTTGGTGCTTAGTGGAACCATGCTTGGCATCTTTAAGACATGTTATTGACCATCATGACCATTCATTGTTATAAAAAAATGGTTGGTGCCAACCTCCCAAGCCATAGATGGAACCTGATAAATGTGGAGTTAGGTTGGAGCCCTGAATCTATCCAAGTTAAAATTCAAAGAAAGAAACATAGTGCAGGTCTTTGAAGTAGGGAGAATTGATTGCAAAGATGCAACAAAAATTATCTGCATTATTACAGGTCTTAGTTATATTACCGATAAGATTCCTGAAAGAGTAACCCAAGGGGCATATGCTAGTAATCCTTGAAGAATCATTGTACTAGAGCAACACATTTCTGGGTAGTCTTTATAGAAAAATACAATAATAAAAGGCTTATGGGCAACATCATTCATAATTTTGAGTAGGTCTAAACACTTTCTAAGCAAGTATTGATACTTTGATGAATGATTGTAATGAGACAGTATCCTTTTTTTTAAGTAAAATAAGAAAACGCATCCCATAACTTTGCATGTAATATGTATCACAGGAAATCCTATGCATAAGAAGCAAACATGGGAATTTTTTGAGGCAAAAAAATACTGACAAGAACATGTCTAGGAATGAAAACAACCTCAATCCTTAATTTTGGGCATGTTTTGAGGCAAAAAGAAGTGACAAGAACATGTATGGGCCTGAAAAAAAGATTCAATCCTAAACTTTGGAAATATTCCAGGCCTAAATCAATAGCAAAAGAACCTCATATGTAGTGTTTTCCAAGTATATGGGATAAACCAATAGTTATGGTCATAAAACCAACCTTTGTAAGGAAGATATGGGTGCTTCTAGGCATTTTGTATGGTGTTTTTCATGGCAGCAACCATAAACCATTAATTATGGGATTGAAACTCAACCTCAACCATTAGATCTAGGTAGAATTGCGGACTCTTTCCACAATGAAATCACATCATTTTCAATATGAAGTAATTATGGGGAAGCTTGACATAAATTTGGTCAATTATATGCATTAAATTAGTAAATATGGGAATTTCGTTAATCATGGTTTGATGTAATTCCCTGAAGTAGCAGAGTTTTGAGGTTTGTTTAGGTTTGGTGCAACATGTCATCCCTTTTAGGGATATTCCTTAAGAAATGACCAACATAAATGTTGTTTGAGTAATTGTCCCCTCTAGGGGTCACTTTACAGTGTGATCGTAATCAATATGTAGAGCATTTATCCGTGTAACATCACATACTCTAGCATGGAATGAAGCTTTTGGGATTGGAGCATTCAAGTCCCATGAGTAGGTTGTTCCTTTAGATAGGTTTCCTATATTTTGATGCATCACTTATAGGTTGCTTCTTTGAAAATAATTGGATGAAATCTAGGGCTAAAATCCCTAGGTTTAAGGGCTGCATATTCCTTAAGATTGTTTCACTAAGTTGTTCTGTTAATTTATAAAAGTAGTTTTCATCTTGGAGGGACTTCTCATGGATCCATCACTCACATTTGGGGAATATATATTTATACTTGGGAACTTATAGGTTCTAGTGGAGATATTCAAGAGTCTATGAACAGTCAGTACTTTCCTTTTCCTTTCTATGGTAGCTTTTTCATAATAGAATAATGAGTAGTAAAGCATTAGTTTGAATTGTAGTTTACCTAGTAACATTGACTTTATGCAGTATCATCAATTTACAGATATAAATTATTTAATGAATGGCCTATTGATCAATATAATATTTTATAATATGACTAAGCAAGCAATTTCAATAGAAACAAGAAACAATACTTGATATATTAACTCCTACAATATCTTTGCATTTGAAATCAAGTCTGTGCTATGCAAGTTGAGTATATTTGTCATATCTTGATACAAAACTTGTATCTGATATTTTTTGTTCTTGGACCCTCTATTATTGCTCATCTTTCGACCTTACAGTTTTAAATCCTTTGCTTTTTTATAATTTTTGTTGAACTTTCACTATCACACTTTACATAGTTTGGTATGTTTAATATCCTGCCACTTTGTTGATGTCACCCAAGACATGCATCTAGATTCATTTGTAACCGTGTCATAATGATGATATCTCATCTGAGTTTAATGATTGTCACAATGCTTTATCTTTCATCTTGGGTGATATTCATTAGTATCAAGGATGACAAGTAACATCCCACTCTTCCAATGATGTGGAGTTTTCTTGAAACTAGTCACTTTGTGCTGCTAGGCAAGTATATGAATACAATTTCTTGCAAAAAAATGAAAATCTACTCAATGGAACCCAAAATAATCACCTTCAGCAATGTGTAGAATTCACGACTGAACAAACATTAGCTATGACATCTGAGAAGAAAGAAAAATTGACGAATACCCAAGTTGGAGGGATAGGCCCTCTAATATAAGGTATAGATTATTGTTGTTTGTTAGAATACCCAAAAAAAATTACAGCCCACCCTCGCTGAAAATATTTACCTATGACAACACCAAATTTCAATGCATCATTTTCAAGCTCATCCAATATCTCTTTAGGAGTTTTAAGAGATGAGGAGTGCAACTTCTAGTGATAGAACAAGGAGGAGGTATCACACTTCACGGTCCAGTTACTTGCTCCACACAATATTCATTCAAATGTCAAGGTTAATATCCACACACACAAAGGTATACATCAAATAGCTCCACAAAAGTCACACTCTCCAATGTAAATCCACTCAAAATGTTTGATGATGCCTCTAAGTGTCCAGATCTTATGAAAAACTTTGGAAATTCAAGCAACACAAAATGAATTTCTTTATTTGATACAATGGTCTGTAAAGTTATGTTTACTCTTGAATTGGTACTAGATTGGATGGTGAAATGACTCTTGTCAAATGCACTCAACTTTTAATGATTGTTTTTACAAGGACATAACTGCATTGTCTCTCAAAGTAAACTTCAAAGCATTCTATTGAAGTGAAGGTCTGTTTAAAGAGATCTATAATGCTTATCATTCACAATGGATAATTTCCCAAGTAGCACACTTGCCTCAAGCTGTACCGGGGACATTTAGTTGTTCCACCATAAATCATTTTCCTATGTTTATCTGTTTTATGATTTTATCAATCATATTGAGTTGAAACTCAGTTCTCCAATTAACTAGGCAATAGGTTTTTTGAGTTTTGTAATAGAGATTCTGTTAAAGTAGGCTTCTCTTAAGCAGTTGACCTAGAGCTACCAGTTGTTCCAGTTGGGCCAGACATTGCATATCCAATTTGGTTTGGGTATTTCACTTCGTCAACATACTCAACTAATTGATTATCAATATGGAATATACTACTACCTGGAGGATGGGCCTATCTAAGATGCTAAATATAATGCACCATTGTAGTCAAATCATTTTATTTCACAATAATTTTTGTTCTTTACTTAGGCATTTGATGTTTGTTCTTTGTTGAAATTTGTGAAAATATTTTTTTTTAACTATACAAACCCCCGTCGAATTTCCGACGCCTTGTGGCCATGTTCGACGAGGTTGCCAAAGATCCGACAAGAGCACTTGTCGGAGAACCGACGAGAACTTGTCGCAAATTCGATAGCATCCCATCTATTTTTGGACAACCTGTGGCCTCATTTGATGAGGTAGCCATAGCTTTGACAAGCGAGACCATCGGACTTTTGACGAGAAAGCGTCGAAAATTCGACAAACCATTCCTCTAATTCGACAGCAGAATCCTGATTTTTTTAGAGAAGAACTATCTGACATTCGACAAGGAGAATTCGGATTTTCGACAAGCGTCAGCCGTATTTTCGACGAGGAGGAAGTCGGAGTTTCGACGAGAAGGCATAAGACATTCGACGAATTAGTGGTGAAATATTTCGGCTTAGTACATTAAAAAATCTACGGGTATTGGCATGTCATCGAATATCCAATGTTATGCCACTGACGACAAAAAAAAAATTTGAGGTTGTCGAATAACCAATAGGTTATTGTCGAATTTCAGACATGGCAGCCGTCGGATTTTGGGCTCAAATTCTATTGTGGATGTAAAAAGTGCTTTCCTCCATGGATAGCTTGACAAGGATATCTATATGTAGCATCTAGAAGGATATGTTTTTTACCCCTCTCTTGTGTGCAGGTTGAAGAAGTCACTGTATGGGATTAAGCAAGCTCCCAGAGCTTGGTATGCCAAGATGGATAGTTTTCTCCTATCACAAAGTTACAGAAAAAGAAAATATGATCCAAATGTGTATATGAAGCTAATAAATGGTTCTATTTTGATTATTGTGTTGATGTCATTTTGATCACAGGAAGCTCCATTGATGAAATTGCTTTAATGAAGACTGCTTTGCATCATGTTTTTTCCATGACTAACTTGGGAATACTTAGACGCCTACTTGTATTACTTTCATTCGCGGTAGCAACCAAATCCTGGGGCAAGTACCCCTCGTACCAACCTTACTATCTTACTTACCCAGGAATCCCCAAAAACATCCAGCATCAGGATCAAATAGAAATAAAAAAGGTGGGTTTCAGAGAGTCTTGTTGGACGAGGGCATTACATAAAACTTTATAAATTATTATAGGTACCCATGTTACATAAAACTTTATAAATTATTATAGGTACCCATGTAGGAACCTATGGTTCGACCATGGATGTCCCCGCCTTCATGAATCGGAGCATAATTACATATAAAAATAATTCCTGGAAACCGCTTCACTCCACCAGTTCATGATTAACAACATCAATCAGGCATATTCTCTGGCATTATTATGTCCACATGATTAACCACATCAAAAAAACACAGATACAATTAGCCTCATGACCATATGAAATTAGCTACTTTGCTAGCCTTGAGTTAAAATCCCCTCTGGAGTTAATCATAATTACATCCAATTCAGTTATTTCTTGCTTCTACAGGTTCACTTCCTTTAACTCTACAGAGGCATATTCCTATGACAATATCTATAAATTCTTAGCCCTTCCCTCTAGTATGTCCAGCTGAGTCTATCATGGATTACTTTTGGCCGATGTTGAATCCAAACTAAAATCAAACCTTGTTCCCTGAAGGCTTGTGGTGAGATTGCAGACTCCTCCTGACATTGGTTAATAGACAATTTTTGGGACTTGAAATATCTCACTCCAAATCTAGAATTAAAGTATCTTAGTCAAAATATGCATAATATATGTTAACAAATTCAAAATGGAAGAATGCAACCCAACTAAGACTCCTTTCCTTTCAGGAATAAGACTTGAAGATGCAGAAGCAACTCCTTTGGTGAACAACACCCTGTATAGGCAGCTAGTTGGCAGTTTGTTGTATCTTACACACACTCAACTTGATATTGCATATGAAATGAGTGTATATTCGAGGTACATGGAGTATCCACGTGAGCTTCATTGGAGGGCATCCAAAATTATCTTGCACTATGTGTAAGGAACTAAGTCTCATGGGATTCATTATGTTGCCGGTTCTTCCTTGGAATTACATGGTTTTTCAGAATCTGATTGGGTTGGTGATCGCTTAGAATTGAAATCAACTTCCAGATTTGTTTTCTAAACTTGCAGGCTTATCTCCTCTGCCTGTTAGCTGGGAACAATATTTGATGGCTTAATACTATCGGAAATCTCAAGGAAATCAATGTCATAGGCTGTGAGCTAATCATGGGATATGGAGTTCGTGCATTTTCTTAACACAAATCATTGCAGGTTCTTCACAGTTCTACGTTGGTAATTTTGAATGGGAAAAGTTCTAGCAGGGGCAGAGTTCCAACCGGGGCACAGTTCCAGCCAGGGAAAAGTTTCAGCTAGAGCATAGTTTCAACTGGGGCAGAGTTCTAGCCGAAAGCAGACTTCCAGCCTAGGGCGAGGTTTCAGCAGAGGGCAGAGTTCCAACCGGGGCACATTGTCCCTCACAGGAACCCTGCCCCAATTGGAACTCTGCCCTGATTGGAACTCTGCCCGGGCTGGAACTCTGCCCCACTTGTTGGAACCCTACCCTTGATGGAACCCTGCCCTTGTTGGAACTTTGCCCTGGCTAGAACTCTGCCTCGGTTGGAAATCTGACCAGCTGGAACTTTGACCCAGCTGGAACTCTGCCCAGGGCAGAGTTCTAGCCGGGGAAAAGTCACAACTCCCTCTAACCGGGGCATGCATGCCCAGCGCAGAGTTCCAGTCGGGGCATGGATGTCAGGGTAGAGTTCTAGCGGGGGCATGCATGCCGAGGCAGAGTCACAACTCCCTCTAGCAAACTTAACACCACCAACTCCCTTAAAAGAAGAAAATTAGTGTAAAAATCCCAAGCCTTTCAATTGAGGATAAGATTGGGCAAATTGTTCAAAAGAATAGATGTTTAATACATACCTGATATGCTTTTGGTTCTGTAGCATTGATTGTTCCATGAAAAACAACATAGTCCATGTCGGTTAATGTGCATACAGTATCAAATAGAGGCTTTGGTCTATCTTTGCACAAAATGTTAACCACTATATAAACTTTCTCTAAACAGTTATGTACAGTCAGTAAAGGTCTGAATTTATCTTCTGTAGATCCTGATCGACCTCTATCAACCCTTTCATAGTCTCGATCAGCAAACATCATTTGATGAAGCCGTCTGTTAGTATGTGTAATACCCATAGAACAAAAGAGAGGCCATAGCACATTTTTTTTAGGTTAATATCCAAATATATAAATAAGGCCAGATCCATTCAGACTACTTTCTTAGGTCTCCTAAGTCAAAAACAATGTTGGGAGTATTAGTTTCTTAGAATTACAAATGATGTAATCTTGGTGTTAATATTGTTCATTTCCCCAATTCTTAAAGGGTTCTAGCTCAATGGAAGAGCGTCTACTTTACAAGCAGGATGTTGAAGGTTCAATTCCTTCATGCCCTAATGATATTGCAGTATTGATATTTTAAATAAATATATTTTATTATAGTTCCAGTTCAAGACATAGTGGTGGAGAACTGCCAAGTTTACGCTGACTTGTAGATAGATTGATAAACATTGGAGGTTAACAAGTGGTGAGGTGAAGATCAACCTGTGTTGAAGATGTTCAACAAAATGTAAGTTTTCAATATATGGCAAATGGAAGGATCGAACATGCCACCGTAAGTTGTTTATTGTGTTATAATAAGCAAGTTTGTGACACTTTACACAAGTAACACAAGGGAGGCAGAGTTCCAGCAGGGCAGAGTTCTAGCCCGGGCAAAGATCCAGCCAGGGCAGAGTTCCAGCCAGGGTAAAGTTCCAGTTGGGGCATAGTTCCAACAAGGGCAGGGGGGCAAAGTTCCAGCCGGGGGAAAGTTCCTGCCAAGTCAAAGTTCCAATTGGGCATAGTTCTAACCGGGGCAGAGTTCCAACCAAGGCAGAGTTCCAGCCAGGGCAGAGTTCCAACAAGGGAGGTATAGTTCCAGCAGGGCAGAGTTCCAGCCCCGGCAAAGATCCAATCGAGGCAGAGTTCCAGCCAGGGCAAAGTTTCAGTTGGGGCAGAGTTCCAACCGGGGAAAAGTTCTAGCCAGGGAAAAGTTCCAATTGGGGAGGACTTCCAACCGGGGCAGAGAATGGACACAGCAAACCAGGAACCCTGCATGCATCAACCTGCTTGGTCCCAGACCAAGAATACAAGGAAACAACTAGGCAGAGTTCCAGCGAGGGGCAGAGTTCCAACAGGGGAACAGTTTCATCCAGGGCATAGTTCCCAAGCTGGAACTTTGCCCAAGCTGGAACTCTGCCCGAGTTGGAACTTTGCCCGGTCTGGAACTCTGCCTGGGTTGGAACTTTGCCCGGGCTGGAACTTTGCCCCGCTTGTTGGAACCCTACCGCTTGTTGGAACTCTGCCCTAGCTGGAACTCTGCCTCGGCTAGAACTCTGCGCCGGATGGAACTTTGCCTCGGCTGAAACCCTGCCCCGGCTGGAACCCTGCCCCGCCTGGCACTCTGCCCTGGTTGGAACTCTTCCCACCAGGAACTTTGCCCCAGCTAGAACTCTGCCCCAGCTGGATTTCTTTGTTTTGCAGAACCCATCTACTAGGTATTATACGTAAGAAGATTAGGAGCTTGTTGTTTTCTCATCATTTGGATGAAAATCTTGACAGAGTTCCTACCGGGTCAAAGTTCCAGCCTGGGCAGAGTTCCAGCCGGGTCAAAGTTCCATCCGGGGCAGAGTTCCAGCTGAGGCAGAGTTCCAGCCAGGGCAGAGTTCCAACAAGTGGCAGGGTTCCAACAAGCGGGGCAAAGTTCCAGCCCGGGCAGAGTTCCAACCCAGGCAGAGTTCCAGACCAGGCAGAGTTCCAACCCGGGCAGAGTTCCAACCCGGGCAGAGTTCCAGCGTGGGCAAAGTTCCAGCCGGGGCAGAGTTCCAACCGGGGAACAGTTCCATCCAGGGCATAGTTCCAGCCGAACCAGAGTTCCATCCGAGGGCATAGTTCCAATCGAAGCAGAGTTCTAGGGAACTCTGCTCCGACAAGTGCCCTAAATATCTGCTAAATATCTAAATATCTGCTAGCTCAATAACTCTCTATAGGAATACATCGACAATTCCTGAACTTTATTGGAAGGAACAAGAACCTCACAGGAACCTTGCCTTTGTTGGAACTCTACCCTGGATGGAAATCTGCCTCGGTTGGAACTCTGCCCCAGCTGGAACTTTGCCTCAGCTGGAACTCTACCCTCGTTGGAACTCTGCTCGCTGGAACTATGCCCCAACTGGAACTTTGCCTCGGTGGAACTCTGCTTCGACTGGAACTCTGCCCTTGGATGGAACCATGCCTTGGCTGGAACTTTTCCCTGGCTGGAACAGTGCCCCGGTTGGAACTCTGCCCTTGCTGAAACTTTTCCCACTCAACATTACCAACGTAGAATTGTGAAGATTCCAAATATCTAAACTCTGCTCTGGTTGGAACTCTACCCTGGTTGGAACTCTGCCCCAGCTGGAACTCTGCCTCGGCTAGAACTCTACCCCGGTGGAACTCTGCCCTCAGCTGAAACTTTGCCCCAACTGGAACCTTGCCCCTGGATGGAACTCTGCCTCCTTTATGAGCTAGAATGAGTTGTCATAACCCACTTGATCCAACCAGGTCATAGTTCTAGCCAGGGCAAAGTTCCAACCGGGGCAGGGTTCCTGTGAGGGAAGAGTTCCTTCCAATAAAGTTCATGCATTATCGAACGTATTGAGCTAGCAGATATTTAGATATTTGGATTCTCAAGGAGACGGAGTTCCAGCCAGGGGCAAGGTTCCAATCGGGGTAGAGTTCCAGCAGGGAAGAGTTCCAGTCAAAGCAGAGTTCCAGCAGGGGCCGAGTTCCAGGCGGGGCAGGGTTCCAACCAGGGCAGGGTTCCAGGTGGGGCAGAGTTCCAGGTGGGGCAGAGTTCCAGGCAGGGCAGGGTTCCAGGCAGGGAAGGGTTCCAACCGAGGCAAAGTTCCAGTCGGGGTAGAGTTTCAGCCGGGGCAAAGTTCCATGTGGGGTAAAGCTCCAGCTAGGGCAGAGTTCCAGTCGGGGTAAAGATCCAGGAGGGTCAGAGTTATTAGGGCTCAAAGGTCATGACAAGGTACCCTTACGAGGATTTGTGCACCAAGAATGGGTCTTGAGGCCTTGATCAAGGCTGAGGGAGGAAATCAAGGGACTTATATGCCAAATGAAGCTTCTTGGGCTCATGGGCCATGATGAAGGCCTTGAATCATCACACATCCTCTAGATGGGATCATTGACCTTTGAATAGGATATAGGTAGCATTAGAAGGTTTTGTACAATAGCCATTTGTCTAAGGGCCTTTACCATGATAAGGGAGGAAAATAAGCATCGTGGACACAAAATGAAGCTTCTATGGTTCATGGGATATGAACAAGAACTCAAAACACCACATAATCCCTCTAGAGCAAACCTTTGGCCTTTGAGTGGGATGTGATTTCCATTAGGAAAATTTATACACCAATGGAGAGCAAGTCCCTACATTGATGTGATCATTCCTTGTCTCCTTCATCACTCTGGTTTTGGGGTTTAAGTGCCCTATGATAGCATCCTCCTTCACTCTGGTACAAACATTGATACCAACAGTTTCAGTGCAATGTCTTGTGGTCACTTTTTTAACTTGATGACCATTTAGCTTGCGATTGTTATCTGTGTGATGTCCATAATAATTACGAGTCTTACTAATACAATATGCTAGTATTTTGTTCAGAATATTCCAGCAAAAAAGGGGATGGTCAGCATAAACCTTAGCTTCCTCCATCTATCGAAATCGTGGCTTCTTCACCTCTAGCTAGGAAGTCTATCATGTAAGTTTTCCTATCTTTAGGCGTACATTCACAATTTTGTTGTCTTTCTACAAAAAATTACTCTCTTTTTTATCAAACCAATCTTAGATTTCTTTTTGTTGGTTTCCATTTTATTATTATTTTTTAATTGGAAATGTGAATCCAAACAATAGAGATAATTATTTGCACTAAACATTGACTATGGGTTCATAAGTTTATCAACAATAGTTACTAGGGAGGCAGGTGCAGGGGAGATTATCTTCGATCCCTGTGGAAACATAGTGAATTCTTATGCTTGGGGACTCAGACATAGATCTAACAATGAATTTGAATGGCTTTCACTTCTTCTTGGCTTGGAATTGGCATGACAGTCTAATATCTCAAATCTCATCATCTTTGGAGACTCAAGCCAGGTCATCCAGAAAATGAGATCGGATTATAATCATGGTTCCACCAACTGCACGATAATATATGATCGAATACGTCATCTAAACTCAGTCCCACATGTCATCTATTTTCACATTCTCAGTGGCAACAATAACTTCGCAGACAAGCTAGCAAATAAGGTGGTCTTAAATAAACTTGGAATGGTTACAATCAAGGGTCAATTTCATTTCCAAAAACATGTTCAATAGTTGGAAATGTTTTTTATTTATAACGATAGGGTGTCTTAATGGCTCTCTCGCATGCCATTCCCCTTTAATGAAGTCTCGTTCTCCACCGATAGGCATCCATCCTTGTGGACAAGTGGCATCACTGTTCACGTGATGGCATTTATTGCCCGTCCCGCTCTACTTCTCCCTGAAGCACTGAGTCGACCGTTGGCACAATCCATGGCAGACTCAAACGGTTTTAATGCTCAGCAACTTTCTGACTCCAATGGTGAACAATCTAGGAAATCTGGACATCATCGAAATTGAATCCACTATGGAAGATATCAAAATCCATCTCCGTAGGGTTTATGAAATAGTGGGCATTGGCGTCAAGGAGAATAGAGTGGTTGCGTCCGACGTTAGATTCCTAGCAAACCAAATGGGCTACCATGAGTCCAAGATTGACAACAATGATCGTGACCTTCGAGAGTTGATGGGCACTGTGGATTTTATCAAAGAGGAGGTTCTAAAAATGGTCAACATGAATCAATGCAGCCACTGCCAGGAAACCTCGGACCATGGAAACCACCCAATGGAGGAAACCTCAGTCATGCAACTTACTCGCGAGCTTGAAGGCAAGAAAAAGTAGCAACTCCAACTTTGTTTTTATTAGATGTATTTCTGCATTTTGCTAAACAAACTGTATGTAAGAATCTACCCTACAATTGGTCTGAAATATTTTAGAGGGCAATCCATGACATCCAAAAACTCTTTTAATTGTATAGTTATCATAGTTGTATTCCTCCTTGAGGACACTCTAGAACCTTGGTTTCATTTTTATTATTATATGTATGGGTGTGCACAACCTTTTTTTTTTTACTCAATACATTTTTCTCTATTTTGTTTAAAAAAAACATTTAGCAACAATAATTATACTTTGATTAACAAGTTTATTAAAGATGCCATTTAGGAATGTGGAGAAGCATTTCTTTTCTTTGTAAATTTTTTCTAAAAAAATAAATAAATCATAACTTTTTCACCACATCATGGAATCAAGTTTTTCTTATAACATTTAAAAAAGGATTAGTTTATGCATTCTATGTTTTTGGACTTTTCAATGAGTTTTGATCAAAGTAGGGTATTTTTTTTTTAGTAAAATCCAAATTTGGGAATGTCGAAATTATGTTTTTGAATCGATAAATAAATAAGTCTCAAATACCCTCATAACATTCATTATGTAATTTTCATTACTAATATATCCAATTTTAAGATTTTTTGGCATATTTTCATTCACACTTCAAAAAAATAAAAACTTGAAATATTTAAATTACAACTTATAATAATAATAATAATAATAATAATTGAAATCAACTTCCAGATTTAAACTAACTCTTAGACTTAGAGCTTTTGTTGAATAAGAATTTGGAGCCTAAGACAACTCCAACTTGTCAAAAAGTGTTACATTTATTCACATCTAAATCCTTATAAGCCCTCAACTACCCATCACAACCTAGATAGCATTGACATTAAAACATAGCATCAAATGACCTCTCTGCTTTAGCATAGCAGTTTGAATCACAGGTATTCGATTGCAGTGTTGAAAGTATTCCAGGCCAGCAAACAGTTCAATGGTTACTTTAAGCATTACTCCATGGCATTCCAGTTTAGTACAATACTGTTAAACGCCTCAACATTCATCATTGGCAGCGGAATCTGAACATGATGATAAATGCAAGTTACACTGCACCTAATTATTAATTGTCATCGTTTTTCTCTTTTCCAGACCCACGGAATTCGTTCCTTGGAATACAAACAAGAAATGCCAGGTATCGCATACGCAAAGAAGGCAGGTTTGTTGAGGATTGCTACTGTTAATAAAAAAGAAAAAAAGAGATTGGAGGATTATGTGTATCCATCATTATCAATGTGCATGAGCAACAGCAATCAAGTGTATATACATTGAATGAGACAAACTCTTCACAGTTTTCTGAGTTTAATATTGATACACATACATTATTTTCAGCGACCATGGTCTGACTGAGAAATAGGTAAAACGCAGAAATATCTGTATCCATCTCCAAATGGACTCCAGTCCACTCATGATGTTATCATGCCTCGTATGAAATAATGTCCGTTACCTGATAACTGAATTTTCACAATTAAGACATGTCACAGAAATAGTTGGAAAGTGATTATTTGCGTCAATTGAGTTTAAATCTGGTGGTTGGGAGGAATGTTGTTATTATCATCTCTATCAGGGTTTCAATATTATTTTGCGACATTTGCTTTTTGGGAGTCACTTATCACTATGTAATGATTGACTAGATTATGTGATTTTGGCCATATCGTGATTCTCCTGAATAGCAGGTGTTGGCATTTCTCCTAATGGATACAGCCCTCTAACAAAAGGTGAGCCACCATTAAAAAAAAATTGGAAAGTGATTATCATCATGCTCATTAAAAGATGCCATCTACCCACCAAAATTATTCCTAACCATTTCCAAATTTAAATTTAAATTATTAATTTTTATATTATTTTGAGAAAGATATTGTAATACTCTACATTGGTTGATGCCATGTAAAATCTACTCAATATAAAATGTATGCCATCCACCCACCAAAGCTATTCCTAACCATTTCTAAATTTAAATTTAAATTATTAATTTTTATATTATTTTCAGAAAGATATTGTAAAACTCGTTACATTGGTTGATGCCATGTAAAATCTACTCAATATGTAGGAGTAGTCTAAATAATCTAGTTTTTTTACTCTATGGGGTATATATTTTGGTTTGTTTTATTTAGATTTTTTAGTTGGAAATATTCAAAAAAATCTTAGTCATATATATTAGTTTTGGAAATTGTATAATTA
>LPNX010315147.1:7500-11318 GCA_001517045.1 Pseudotsuga menziesii | reverse complement strand
TTTAACAACTTTTAAATAAAAAACACAAACAAGTGGTAACAATGCATGTTTGTTAATATCCAAACAAATATTTATATATTTTTTGTATTTTTTAATTATCAATTTTTTTTTTTAATTTTATTGAAAAAAAGTGTTATTGAAAACAAATATCCTACATCATTTTTTAATCCTCCTATAATATTTAAAGGGATAAAATCCCATTCAGTCCTAAACTTTTAAACCCTAAAAACCTAAAGTTTTGTAACCCTAAAAACAATATTTATTTCAGAAATGCCTTATTTTCACCCACATAGAATGATAGAGGGGAAGGGATAACAAGTGAAGAGTTTGATAAACTTGTGTAAGAAAAACAATACCAATGCATACAATATACCAAGATTTAGCTCATAAACCCTTAATTAGGAAAAGCAACCTAACTTAGAGTTGCTCCTCTCTATATCTTACTCTATTATCTTCACCCTTTATAATACAATATTAGTATCCAAAACCCTAATATATTAAATTGGATTAGATCACAACCCTAATTCCTTAATTGGAATTAATTTACAATGGGTCGAAAAACCATTCGTTGAAAAAGTATAAAACTAACAAAAAATGGACCCAAAAAATTCTTTTAGCGTTCCTCCCTTGGAACCCCTTCGCTCTCATAACCTGCAAAGAGTACAACGCATGCCCAACAATTTCCCACTTCTTGTATTCTTTGAAAAATGGTGCAAATATTAGAATATTAAAAACCCACTCCATACTTAAGATATGATAAATTATTCATCTATGATTAATTTCCTAGGTGTTGACTAGGAAGTTGGCCACCATTTGCCACTTTTGGCCCACATTTTCCATCATTATCCATAGAAGAGAACTTAGAAATATTTTGGATAAGATCTTGTCTTCTTTTTGGACTATCCAGAATGGTAATAATGCACTTCCTTCTTTAGACTGCTTTTGTCATGTTTTTTTTTGCTTTTCAGTGAATAAGGATAAAGCTAGTTGACTAGCAACTGTCATTTTTTTTTCAAACATGTTCTCCATGTTTTCCTCTCCAAAATCCATGATTTGATTGCTTTTCCATCACTCATTAGCTATCATACATGACTTATCTAATTCATGAGGTACTTGACTGATGTGGAAAGTGCTTTCTCTACCTTGGGGTTTTTTTCATATTTAGTAAGCCTGCTTTTGTGAGGATTTTGAACGCCTTCTTTAGATTTTGAATATCTAATGTAATTATATATTTAGATAACCATTACATTTCCTAATTTTGGTTGATGTACCATCATTCAATAGAATTTTATTGTGTGCATGAATTCAATGTCTATTTTGACTGATCTATGCTAGTTTTTGCTTAACAATTTTGTGAGGATAATGTTTGCTTTTCAAGATCATCATGTGGATTATTTTTCACATGGTATCAGAGCACCTTTAGCAGCATTATTCTCTTATCTATTTCTAAATATTGTTTGCAGGATCGAATTCAGACTCACAGGGGTGCAATCTAGTCTTACAAGGGCGCAAGCAATGAAGCCATGGAGCAGTCTCAATCAATCATCTTCACTCCATTCAACTAATTTGATTGGAATGTGAAAATAGAGATTTTGTTGAGGAGAAAATGCCTCTACAGAGTGAATATGGCTACTGAGAATGAGCTTATTGCAGTAGTAGAGAAGGCCAAGTGGCATAACATAAGAGATGAAGTGTATGGTGTCTTGTGTCTCAGCAATTCCAAGGATTGTCTTTTCCATCTGGATGGTCTTACAACTCCTAATGAGTTGGCTCAAACTTCAAACTTTGTTTAGAAAAACAGATGAATTGAGGGGCGACAAACTGGATAATGATTTAGTTTCATTGAGTACAAGCAATTTCGAGACCCTACAAGACTATTTCTCCAAGTTTAAGTCTCTGGTTCTTCAATTGAAGTGGTGTGGGATTGACAAGAAAGATGAGCAGTTGATCTTGTCCATTCTTTCAAAATTGGGCCCAGGTTATTCAGTCTTTGTTTTGACCTTCCATGCTACCAAACTCACAGTTCAAAACTTAAAGATGCCTACTCTGGTGAAATTCACGGAATCACTCACTTAGGAGAAAGACAAGTTGGTCTTAATGGGTACCATAAATCCATCTAAAGATCATGCTCTAGCTTCCAGGGAGTCAAAGAATTCGGAAGGGAAAGAAGAAGGATAATTCCAAGAAGCCACTAGATCATAAAAAAGAAAAAGAAAATCCACAAGAGGATTCCTCAAGCTCCAAGAAGAATCCACAGAAAAAGAAGGAGAAGAGAAAGTGTGCATACTGCAATAGGGACTTTCATCCTGAGAGTTCCTGTCTGAAGAAGACCATTGACGTGATGGCTTAAATTCTTGATAAGAACAATATCCCTCTTCTAGATAGCATAAAGAAGAAGGAAGGAGGTTCAAATTATGAAGACAAGGAGAGAGTTCATGCTTTGATGGCAAGCACAAAACAATATTCCTCTTTTATCATTGATTATGAGGCATCTAGACATATGGTTTCCACAAGGGAGTATTTTTCCTCTCTTGATTCTTTTGGTGGTCTGATAATTGTGTTGGGAGATGAATTTTAAACTACATCCAAAGCGAATGGTAGAATAGATCTTGACCATGGTTCCTTCACTAATGTTTTGTCTGCCCCAGGTCTTGCTGTCGATATCTTGTCTGTCTATCAGATGACTCATACTGGGTCTCCTAAAAAGGTCATATTTACTCCCAATGATGTGGAAATTTATGAAATTTCTACATGTAGAGTTGTTTCCATAGGTAATCTTGATCATAGCTCAAAAGTCTATAAGTTTTCTCACTTTCTGGCTTTCTCATCACCCTCTGCACTCCTCACTCATTCCAATGAAGCAAGCAAACTATGGCATGAGATATTTTTCCACCTTAACTACAAGTACTTATCTTATTTGAATGAGAAGAACATGGTTATAGAGCTGCCCAATGTCAAATTTTCCAAAGGAAATTGTAAAGGTTGCATCCTTGGAAAACACCCTAAGCGTAAGTATGGGAGAGTTATATATGAGCAAACCTATGAACTTTTTGAGCTTATTCACGGTGATATATCAAGTCGATTCCCCAATTTTTCCATGAGTAATTTCAAATATGTCCTTACCTTCATTGATGACTTTTCTAGATACTATTGGGTCTTCGTTCTCCAATTCAAGTCAGAAGTATTTGGTTTTTTAAGACTTTTAAAGCCTCTGTAGAGAATCTATCTGGTAGAAAGATCAAAGTACTCTGACTGATAATGGTGGGGAGTACATCAAATCTAATTTTCAACAACTCTGTGTAGATGTTGGCATTCAGTTTCAACATACAATTCTCTACACACCTCAGCAAAATGGTGTTGTCGAGAGGAATAAGATATCTCTCAAGGAGATGGCTACCAGCATGTTGGATTCCAAGTCCGTGTCTCCAAGACTTTGTGTTGAAGCTATCAATTATATAGACTACATTCATAATATGATTCCACATAAATCCTTGAAAGGAATCTCTCCTTTTGAAGCTTGGAGTGGACATAAGCCTGATGTGTCTCATTTCAGAATTTTTGGCTCAAAGACATGAACTAGAATACCTCCTAAGAAGAGAAGGGATTTGCAGCCCCAAATCCATCCATACACTTTTGTAGGCTATCTATAAGAATCCAAGGGTTAAAATTTTCTCAATATGACTACTAAAAAATCCTTCATTGAAAAGAGTGTTCAATTTAAATAAAAACCACTGCAAGTAGTTGAAATTGGAGAATCCTCTGAACCACCACATGTTGAAGTAAGTGAAGCTTCTCATGAAATTTATGATTCTTAATTA
>LPNX010315147.1:0-2500 GCA_001517045.1 Pseudotsuga menziesii | reverse complement strand
ATCGCCATCAACAGCATCATCAACGTCATCATCATCATCATCGTCGTCGTCGTCGTCGTCGTCGTCATGGTCATCATCATTTCATATGATATCAACATGGCCATCACCATCTTCATCATCATCATTATCATCATCGTCGTCGTCGTCGTCAACATCATCATTTATGTTAACAATTAGGTATCATCGTCATCACCATCATCATCATCTTCATCATTTCATTGTAGGGATTAGGTGAGATCGCTATCATCATCATCATATTATAATAAAAAATACTATACCTAAGTTAAAAATACATATACCTAAGTTAAAAATACTATGGAAATACATATATTTTGTATGACCTAAGTTAAAAATTGTATAATGAAATATAAAATTTGAACCAATTTTCTTATTTGTGCATATTGTCGCGGCTCAGGTTTTGGACATTTATATGCAATTTGGGACATTTTTATGAAATTTGGACTAGCTCTGGTGTATCATTACGCGGTGGCTCTGGTGTATCATTTCGACTAGCTCTGGTATATCATTTCGTGGCTCTGGTGTATCATTTCAACTAGCTCTGGTGTATCATTTCGCAGCTTTGGTGTATCATTTCGTGGCTTTGGTGTATCATTTTTATACAATTTGGACTAGCTCCCAGTTTCAATTTGGAGCTCACAGTTCAGAATTGGACCTTGCGGTTTTGATTTGGAGCTAAAGGTTGACATTTGGAGCTCACGGTTCACATTTGAAGCTCACGGTTTCAATTTGGAGATCATGTCTCAACGGGTAAGCATCACCTCATTTTTTTGGGCATGCTGTGATAGGGATTTTTGGGCATGCTGTGATAGGGTTTTTGGGCATGCTCCTCCAAAATATGAATTAAAAACCCCAAAACCATGTGCCAATAGAATGGACCCACATGCAAAACCATCAAGCCACCTCCAAACAAGGGCCAAACGTTGAGGTGCACTTTGGGAATATCTGCAATGACCAACCGTTGAATTCCATCTTCATGTTATTACCTTGAGTGTCTACCACTACTTACTTCCATCCTTTAAGTTTTATTAATTTCTTATTCCATGGTTCACCCAAACCACCACTCTTAATTAATGGTTCCAAATGACTATCACAGACCTAGCCCATCGTATCGTACTACCCATTGGCCACTTTACATGCAACCGGTTCAAGGTTTTAATTCAAGTTCCAAACCAGACTTAAATATTCCATGTAAGACTCTTCATGATAGGAAGGCCATAGAGCAAACCTAGTTAGCATACCCTAGGTGGCTCTCATGGTAGAATAAGTCCATGAAGGAGACATGGTCTAGATGTGGCATGCCATTAATCTATGAAAGATGTACCTACCCTCACTTGTCAATTTCATTACATAATCCACACAAAAAATCATGAGCAGGGCTAAGGAAAAGGATAATTACATGAGAGAGCAGCGTCGAATTTCCATCTTCATGTTATTACCTTGAGTGTCTACCACTACTTAATTTCATCCTTTCATTTTTATTAATTCCCTTATTCCATTGTTCACCCAAACCACCACTCTTAAAATCAAGTTCCATCGGTTGCTTTTGCGGGATACCTTTGTCAAATGCTTCTAAATGAACCATTATTAGTAGTATTTCCATTAGAGAAGGAGATAGGGAATTTTTAGAAGCTTTCAACATACTTTATGGACAAGATATTGATGCAGAGTTAGTCTTCAGTGTTTTGACAATCAACAAATTACTAGCACCTTTTTTTTATCTGTTTGTAACAGAAAATGCAGGCAATCCTCTATTTCCATGTGCATTATGATACCAATCAATCTAGCTCTATTGTGTCTCCAAAACCATGTTTTCTGAAACCATGATTGTAGGGATGGGGACTCAGTGTATGCAAACTGACCAGTAAAATTTTCATAGTTAACCTTCTACCGAGAATCAACAATCTTAAAGCATTCACATAGACCATCCTTCTTACCCCCATTTCCTTGAACTACACCAAGTCTAGTTTTGCGCAACATTCCAAATATGATTGCATCCCTATGGTCTCATTCCCACCTTGATTTATTCCTTCTTAGTTTTTTTAGTTGATAATTCATGTTGAAATTCAGTAGAGAGGTATACCGGGATGACATCAAAACCTGGACCTACCAAAGTTATTGGTGCTCTTGCATCTCCACCTGAAATTGTTTGTTATAAATTAAAAAAGAAACTCTTCCCCATTTCCCCATTTTTAATTTTATTTTTTTATTTACAATGTACTTGTATAACATGATTTTGTTTGTTAATTTGTGGAAATCATAACCCTCTTGTTGGAATTTCTTGTGTATACTTGCTAGCATACACATCAATCAAGCAATTTTTTTTTAAGTGTATGCTAGCAAGCATACACAGCAAAAAAATTTGCTTGCTTTGTTGTGTATTCTGTTGAAAAGTCAACAAGAAACATGTGTCTAATTTACTTTTCCCTTAATTAAATTAGACAATAACTATTAGTCTGTTATCTCGTTCATAACTGAGTGA
>LPNX010315082.1:50063-60348 GCA_001517045.1 Pseudotsuga menziesii | reverse complement strand
CATCTTTCTGTCGATGCGGAATTCAATTTCAAGCATTTTCAGTTTCGATGTGGAAACTAGGGCTTTCTACAGAAGAGGAATTTTTGGGTGAGACCAGCATGGGATTTTTATCCTCATCAAAACCGAAATTTAGAGACTTGGATCAAGAAATTTGGTTGGGTAAATCTCCGGGAAAGTCAAACCCTAGTTTGACCCCTAGCTAGAAGAAACCCTAAATACTAAAACTGATAAGTTTTGGGACAGTCTCTATATTCTGAGATTGGTGAAGTCTCAGAAGCTAAACATTGCAGGGGCCGAATATAAAATCTTGATGAACACTGTGTCCAAAGGGCGGCTCCTGATTCGCTATATTCTGGGAGATATGATCTCTCTAAGTGAGGGTTCCATCCTCTTACAGAAACCATCCATAAATAGGACACCTGGGGATATCTACAATATATTGGGCTACATAGGTCCAAATGGAATTCCTAAAGATGTTCCAGAAAGGGCACGGACTTTACTTTCTATGGTCCGAAGGTCAGACTCAGAAGATGAACCAGTGACACGTGGCATTCCGTACAACTTCGCTGTTCTGAACAGTCCAGTAACAGGTCACCTTGGGAAAAGGATAATAAAACCCAAATGGTGAAACCAATTCTAATGAAACTATGGTGTTGGATCAGGGACATGAGAGGTTACCTCAGTGAGAAATTTCAGACACAGAGGATCAGTAATTTCGGAGATATCACAGAAACAGTAACAGGAATTTCTGCAGAAGAAATCAGAGAATTAGGGCTTCCTGTTCCGGGAGTTTCCCTTCACTGTTTTCAGAAAAGGAGTACATTGGACAGCTCCATTTGAAGAGATCTATCTATTCATCCAATCAGATCTGAAAGATTCCAAGTTTTGAAAATTAGGGTTTCTGCAACAAACCCTAGATCAGCAAACTCCGGGACAAGGGCGGACACCTTTAAACTCTACCTTTCTTGCTCTTATCCTGAAGAAAGAGAAGCCCCTTACCTTTGCCTACTTTCGACCTATCTCTCTCTACAACCTTTTTTATAAGCTGATCTCCAAAATAGCTGCTCTTCGCATGAAGCCCTTTCTTGACAAGTTCATCACTCCTCAACAATTCGGCTTCCTGAAAAGCAGTCAAATTGTTGAGCCTGTTGCTATCACGCAGGAGTTATTACATTCAGTCAAAACCAGGAATAATTGTGCAATCATCCTCAAACTGGATCTGTCCAAAGCATTTGACTGAGTGAATTGGACTTATTTGAGATTGATTCTCTTACAAATTGGCGTTCCTCTGATTGGAGTCAACTAGATCATGGGGTGCTTATCTTCTACAAATTTTGCATTGCTTGTTAATGGAAGCCCCTCCTCTTTCTTTAATGCTTCTAGAGGTCTTCGACTAGGCTGCCCCTTGTCACCCCTCCTGTTTATTCTTGTCATAGAAGGGCTTAGCCTTTTAATTAAGGATGCTCAATCAAATGGAAAGATTAGAGGTATCAGAATCTCACCACATCTCTCCTTTACCCACTTACTATTTGTTGATGATGTGATACTTTTTGGTGTTGGCACTTTTGAGGAGTGGATTGCCTTCAAAGTTATTTTGGACACTTTTTTTTATGCTTCAGGCATGAGGATTAATCTGGATAAATCATGTTTTTTATACAACAATGTGGATGAAGGGATTCTGAACAGCATCTCTAGAACCCTCTTAGTAAATTTTGAGCATATCACCATGGATTTCAAATATTTGGGTTTCTTCATCAAACCCCTTAACTACAAGGTTAAAGACTGGCAGTGGCTTATTAAAAATTTTGAAAGAAGAATTCAGCCTTGGACTCTCCGCTTGCTCTCTCTGCGAGGTAGACTTGTCTTAATTAAAGTTGTTCTATCCAGCTTACTTGTGTATTGGATGGCTCTGGTCCCCATCCCCAGTTCTGTCCTGGACAAACTCAGGTCTTTGATCATCTCCTTCCTATGGGGATCTTCAGTTGAACAAAAGAAGTTCCACTTACTGGATTGGCAGACCCTCTCGAAGCCTATTTCATTGGGGGGTTGGGGCATAAAGCACTTGGGGTGGTTCAGCCTCTCATTATGCATGAAAAGCTTCTGGATGGCTCTCTCTAGCATCGGGATTCGGCATCAATTGTTAACTATGAAATATCTAAAGGGTCTCTTTGTTGCCTCCTGGCTACAAAATAAAATCTTTCATGTTACCCATGCCTCAGTGATCTGGAAAGGTTTTTGCACACTCTTTCTTGGATAGGAAGTGGTCTTGTCTGGCAAGTAGGGAATGGTGAGGATATTCGGATTGGCATCGACCCGATTATTGGTACTGGAAACCTGGTTGTCCTCCCTCCATCTCTTCGTGAATACTTGGAGGATTACGGTATTGTCTCTCTGGCTCAGGCTCGTAATCACTCTCTTGAGTCCGACTGTTATTGGCTCACTACAGAAGACTTGGAACTGGGTGGAGATTGGAGGCTTAAGTGGAACAATTTTATATTTGGGCTTGAACTTGGAAAAGTTCGACTATCTCCCCTAAGAGACACTCTCATTTGGACACATTTGAAGTATGCTGGTAACATTTCTGCTGCTCAGGGTTATGATTTCATCGCACATCGTTCACATACTCCTTCTCTTGTTCGTTCAAAGGCTCGGGATTTGCTTTGGACCCTCAACATCCTTGCAAAGATACGTTGTTTTATCTGGCTGGTAGTATCGAATCCGGTTCTGACCTGGGACAATTTACAAAAAAGAGGTTGGCATGGTCCTGGTCTTTGTATTCTCTACAAGGGGTATGAAGACACTATTCATGATTTGTTCATAGACTGCACTGTCTCTAAAGGGATCTTCTTTGTCTTGCTTGAGCAGTCGGGTTTGTTTTTTTTTTCATAATGGTTCAGTTTTGACTTTCTTAGATCTGTGGTTCAAAAAATTCACGACCCATTCTACCAACAACTATCTTCCTCTTTTTTTATTCTGGAGTATATGGAAAATGAGGAATTATTGTCTTTTTGAAAATAAGCCACCCTCTATGACAGCCATGCTCTATCAGGTAAAATCTCTTTGTTATCTGCATCCAGCTAAAATGCTTAAGAAAAAGAGCAGAATTATTGGTCCCAGTCCTCAGTTGTCTTATCCATGTGGTTTCTTTGATGGGGCAGCAGCAAAAGACTTGGGAGGAGTAGGCTTTGTTCTTCACCTGAGCAAACTACATTTTCTTGCTTTCTCTCTTAGTTGTGGCTCCAACACAAACAATAAAGTTGAGCTACTTTCTCTCTGGGCACTTCTTGCTGTATCTAAGATTATGGGGATCCCTTTGCACTCCGTATATGGTGACTCTCTGATCATTGTCAATTGGGCTAATCGAACCTCGGCCTTGAACTCACCAATTTTGTATCATTAGCGCAAGGATATCAGATATCACATTCAGTACTTTCCATCTTTAACAATCAATCATATCCATCGAGAGCACAATCAGCAGGCTGATAGTCTCTCCAAGCAAGCCCTCGAGTTGGATCTTGGTTTTGGTATCTTTTCTGAACATTTGAATGGTATGATATCAGATCATGGAAATTTTTGACTTTTTTAGTCTTGTGCCGAGACTTTGTCCCTTTCTCTTTTTTGGCACTATTTAAATATGTTTTGACATAAGGACTCCGAGCAGTATGGGAGGAGACTATTAGCCTACAGATCTTGCCCTCTGATTCTTAGGATTGATTTCCATTACCTTTTATTTCTACTTTCAGCTTGATGATGAGATGTATTTGGGATTCTCCTGCTAAGATTAGTTCGCTGTTACTTTTGGCCTCCTATATTTCTCTCTCAAGGGAGTATGGTTTGGTACGTAGTAGGATGCCCGTTATCTTCTATACTGCTTGAAAGTCCATTCTATATGGATGACATGTATAAGATGCCCTTTGATTTTTAAATGAATAACAAGGACTAGAATTTTTAATGCTGAAAAAAAAAGGTAATTTATAAATTTATTTTAGGCTTTTTAAAATAAATTACATTATTATAAATTATATTGATAAATATATTTAATTATAAACTAAATTAATTACATTATAAAATATAATAAAGTTGGATGAACCTGCCACTAATGACTACAAGATCGAAGGTACTCACTGGGGTTCCTAGATCCATTTCTTAGATGATGATTTGGCGTCGATAGGAATAAATCTGTTAGAAGGAGGGTGTTAGCACTGGAATTGAGCCAAAGGTTGCGGAAGGCTCGCTCCCAGGTAACTGGCCTTCTACTCTTCCAAGAGGGATCTCTCACCAAATGTTAACAATGCCAGATGTATATACAAGTGAAACTATAAATTGTTTGTAAAATTGGTTGAAACAAAACACATAACCATTGGGAGATGGAGTCAAGATATACAACAGAAATAAACAGAACTTATGCAAGTGATTTCAACACAGGGGCAAGGTAGCCACTTGATCACAGTCTATTCATAATTATCTAGTGGAAAGGAAGAACATGAACAAACCATCAACACAGAGCATTGAAAAAAAATGAATTATGTATTAACTTTAGAAGAAAACTTTGGTGAATACCTAAAACAACAAACGAAGCATAGCAAGTATGAATTCTGAGTTGTTATACACTAAGTTCCAGATATGAAAGAAAACAAAATGGGAAAGATAAACTGGAAAAACATTCACATAAGAAAGGAAGCAACAGACTGCAAGTGCGAACGACATATGAATCCCTGTATGAAAACACCGACCTCGACTTTGCAATTATATTAAAATTCTCTTGAAAAACACACACAACAAAATTACATTGGTTTCAACCCTTTCTCCTTCTTCGGGATAGTATATTTATAGCATTTGGATTTCCCAGACCGACATCCGGGAATCAAAATTTGTTACAACAAAAGGACATCCCCTAACCAACTCTTAGGTGGCACATCGACTGCGATTTGCATGAAACGGTAAACAATGAAATGTGGAATGCAGGAGGACATAAGAATGCAAGTATCCCATACTCCCATCTGGCGGGTGATGACTGTATATATTTCTGAGAAAAGCGACCATTGGGATGGGCACGCAACATAGAGAAAATTTCCCGTGTATTATCATTGCCACTACTACGGGTGCATTCTGAGTTTGGTTGACCCATATTGTTGAATAACTCTCCATAAATCAGGACCAGGCAGGGTCGCAACTGCCACGTCTTATGCTTGTGCTTTGAGCTCCATCGTTTCCGAGTATGAAGTCTTGGGGACCTTGGAGCATACAGCTTTAAAATCAAACAATAATTCAAAATCACTGGTTAATTTGTCAAAAACGACCCTCCTAGACAACGATTGTTGCATATCTCCAAACTTGTTGTGGTCCAATCGAAAGTGCACCAGGAACTCCCGATACTCCTTATGGGACATTAAAGGACCCTTTTCTTCCCAGAAAAAGGGGTGTCCTTTTCTTACCAGTAGTTTGAATAGCTTGACGACTTCTCAGGCTTTGTGCTCCATAACTTTTATTTTGGCCCATACAGTCTCCAGCATCCTGTGCTTAGCCACTACCTTTCTAGATCCAGAGACAACAACAATCCTATTTTGGATACCGTATCAGTTGGTGGAATCATCTGACAAAGAGCTCAGGAAGGTAATGGCATTCTCCACTATCGCCAAGGGCCTTTTCTGTAGTTCTCCCAATACTGTCAGGACTTGTTTCTTGGATTCTCCCATAGCAATTTCCTGGTATTCAATGAAATCTAGATAGGGTCAGAACTTGTCCGCTTCTATAATGATCTAATCCTAGATCAAATTCCTAGTGCCTTGCAATGAAAGTTTACCGACCACCTGTTGGCTCAACTTGGCGTTTTGTTGAATCAGCTCTCAGCATTTCTCTTCTGTCTTTTCTCTTCCTTCTTTCTCTTCGCTCCTTTCTTTTGCCAGCTCCTCGATTTGCTGTTTTAGTTTAATGAGCTATGTATATTTTAGGCCTATCTGTGACATTGCTCTAGAGTGGGAACTGATATCTATCTCTCTAGCCACACCCATGGACTAAATTGCACTCTCCACACTTCTTCCTTAAAGCTCCTTTTCCTTCATCGCTAACCTGGCTTTTAAATCTGCATCACTCTTCTTCAAAAGCTGGAAGTCAGCCTCCCACTACTTCTCCTTTTCTTTGAGCTTCAATAGCTTAGCTTTGTAATCGGTAAGCTCGACATTCAATGCCTATTTTTCTCTTTCAAACTCAGCCAATTCTTCCGCTTGAGCGAGTTGGGTGGTAGGGATTTTTAACTTCTTTTTCAGGGTCTAGATCTCCTTCTCTTTATCATTGAGCAATTTCTGAGCCAAACTCCCTTTTTGTGCAGGTCCTTCTATTTGCATAGCTTCATTCTGTAAATTGTTGATTTGGGTTTTGAGTGCTTTGTTCTCCACCCTCACCTTCCTTAAAAGATTTAAAGTTTTCGCCATACTTTCCTCCAGCTTGGACATCTGTATGGCAGCCTTGAGCAACCTGGCATTCAATATATCTCCAGTCTCTTTGTTGAGGTGTATAATGTCAATAGTGGGAACCTTTGAGAGGTTCACATTGACCTCTGACACCTTGTTCCCCATTGCCAAAGCTAAGCTAAAGGTGTCAGTGGCATGATCTCTTACAATTTTCAGCGCCACATTGGGATAAGGCAACCGTGATGCCTCGCTATATAGTTCTCTAGTCCCCTCGAAAGTTTTATTAGCCCTCTGTCGGTAAGATCTCATCCAGTCCTCTTTGGATGCATGCTTGCTTGGAGTCTTCCCATCAAATACATATTCTTGTATTTGCAATTTAACTACCTTGGGTTCTTCCTGTTGATGTTCTTTCATTAAATTCTTCTTCTTCACCTGTCCCTTTGCCTGGCCCTTTTTAACCTGCACCAATTGTTGTCCCCATTCTACTTTCTATTTCTTGGGCATGATGCTACCCGTGTCCATTTCTTCAGTGTCCATGGGCTCTGGATCCCCTCTTTTTATTGAACTTGCTGAATAGCTGACTAGTGATGAGAATCCTCCGGCTATCACAACTACTTTATCCAATTCTCTTTGGGGAGAAGCTATCCTCGGTAGCTGTGAGCTAGTGCTCTGGTCTATGCTGGTATCCATCGGGGTAGGATTAGGGAAATCGTCCCAGCTTGCCTCCCTAAGTCCATGTATTTCAATGTGTTCAAAAGGCCTGCATTTGTGAGCTTTCCTCGTTTTGGAAATAACCTAGTGAGGGTCATAATTTACCGCTTGTCCCAGGGAAAATTCCATGCCTCTAAGCAAGTTGGTAACAAGGGGAAAAGCAGCCCTGCTTCTAACTGTGTATGGCCTCAATTCCCATGGAAAAATCAAATTTGAACTTTTCTTAAAGTTCAAGAAGTGCTCTTCTTCAACAATGAGTCTTTACCGGATCAATTCCAGGGAGAAAACCCTGGCAGTTAGAAAAGCTGGCAGGATGTAGGGTGGATGTACGAAGCCATACAACCTTATGGTCGTTACAAATTCTGTGAGGAACCATTCCCCTATCTTCTTGCTATTTGACAGCTGCAGCATTTGCCTCATATCAAACAACACCCTAGGTAACCTTTCTTGAAAGAAGATTTCGTATATTTTGGCCATCAACTGGTTCATGAATTTACAGTAATCTGTGGCCATATCAAGAGTGATTTCCAGTTTTGGTACTTGTAGGTCCTCCTCATTGTAAGCTATAAACATCCTCAGCAAAAAGGACTGGAATCTGAACATTCTAGCGCCGTGGAAATTTGTTAGCTGAGAACGGATGTTCTCGGCCAGGAACTCATCAAATTTAAGGCAACAAGACTGGCCGGATTGTCTAGGAAATTTAGGTTCGGTCAGACAAGTACTTAAGATGAACAAAAGACTCAATAATGACTCTGGGACATAAGCGTCGGTATCTAGACTTAGAAACTAACTAGCCAGGGATATACACCACTAAGTTTCTTCATTGAATTGGTTGAAGTCAATATGGTAAGGTAGGTTGATGGGTTTACCATTGGGTTTAGAACAGGACTTCAGGAAGGTTTGTTTACTTTCATCTGTAGACTCTCTAAAACAATGTATAATATCTTCTTCCCAGGAGTCTTGGGATATATGGATGAATTCATCTGGGATATACAGGGTTTTGCGGATGACAGAATCTTGGACTGAGCAAAGGATTTTAGACTTAGATTTATTCATAATAACGCCTTCGGTGACAGAGAAATTGTTTGCACACCATTCGACAAATTCAGGGCAATGGGGGGTTTGGCCAACAGAGAAGATATGGAATAAATATTTAAAAACACCACAGGTATCTCTACCTCGGTCCTTAAGAGTTTCCAATTTGCCTCTGGCGGTTTCAATAGCGTCTCCCACCAGGATGGTATAAAAAATCTTAGCATTTTCATCTAACAGGCTCTCTTTCGTCCTCTGACCTACAGCCTTAGGTTCTACATCATCTCTCACCCCTACCACTTCTATTAGGCCCATTTTCAAATAACACTGAGAGGGTGTCAAGGGCCTACCTTGTTCTGTAGCACAGTCTCCTGGTTGGTTCGTGCTGGCGGTCTGTATGTGGTTGGATATTCAGTGGCTTCGAGGTTTCAGAAAGGACAAACCTTTGCAACTTCACGTGGACCCCTTTATATCTTTCCACACAACATAACCTTCATGCCCTTCCCAGGCGGCTTGAGCCGTAGATATTACTCTTCGCGATCTAAACCGTAGATATGTGAGGTTCTTTATGCTACATTTTTCTCTACTTCATGCGTGTACAACTCAATCGTCGATTGAGACCGACTTTCTTCACAACCGTTGATCTGGGTGGACCCCACCATTCTATGCAAAGTGAAGTTCTGTTTCCTTCCGTGCTAATCAGGCTTGTGAAATGAACTATGACCGTTCATCTCCCTCCGTTCTCGTAGCAACCGTCGATCTGAGCAGCCCGTACCACTTTTCGTAATTTGAAATTGTTGCTTCATCTTTGTTAGTTTGGGATGTGAAATCACTTTCAACCGCAAATCTTCTTAGGTCTTATTCTCAACAGTTAGATGCATCCATCCTTTAAACTATTTTGCAATTTGAAAAAGTGGCTTTGGTCGGGCATGTTCGGCGTGCGAAATGGTTTGACGTCGTTGATATGTCATCTAATCAACCTTATCCTTTGATCATGATTCCCCTTTAATGCCTTTAGCGCTCCCAACATTTTCTTCTTTATCCTGCTTCTTCAATCCACAGACTTTTTTGTTGCTTTCAACATTCACCACCGAGGCTTATTCCAAAGGTTGAGTGCTATCTTGTGTGTGCCATCAGCTCCTTCTGCAAACACTACACTACCGTCCCAACACTTCTCGATGAGGCTAAAATACATGAGTATCTATTATGACCAAAATTTAACAGAGTGTTAACAACCAACTCCACGAGGGATGCTATCCTCCTAGCAAGGTAGCAAAGAACCTGTAGACTAATCGCCTTATCCATTGAAAAACTCCTATTATTTTACTTCCTAAAAGAAAAAACAAAATTTGAAAGAATGGTTACCTTTTATGATCTTAGGGCCTTCTCCATGGGCTTCAAATATTCTGATTCACCATTCGTACCAATTAAAACATAAGACATATTTACACTATGCTACATGGACCTTAGTCCATTTATTCCAAGTAATGCTTTAGGAACCTCCCATTCACCGTGCCTCCTTCGTATTGCGACCCATCCGGATACTGTAAAATGAAGGTGTTGTCTCCTCTATGCGCCACAATAAGATATGGGCCTACCCATAAATGGTCGAATTTTCCATGCTTCCCTTTCTCTTCGTGCGGGGCATCCCATTTTAGCACCAAGTCATTGACCTGGAAAACGTCTTCTTTTATTTTCCTATCGAAGGCATTCTTCATCTTTTCCTGGTGTATCTGGACTTTATCATAAGCCTTGTCCCTCACTTCATTAAGCTCAATGATCTGGTTGATCCTTCTTTGAATGGGATTGGGCTCGTCCAATGGATCCCGCAATAACTTCATGACTGTAACGCCTAAAGAGGCAGGAAAAATTATGTCGGCTCCATATACTAATTGAAATGATGACATACCGATGGCCCTTTTGTTGCTGATTCTGTCGTCCCACAAGGCATATTTCAATTTAGTGTGCCAATCTTTCTTGTTATCTTCCAATAGCTTCTTAATGATCCTCACAAGGCTTTTGTTAGAAGATTTGGCCAGTCCGTTTGTCACATACCCCAATTTTGTAAAATTATGTAAATTGTTTTAATTATATTCCTGAGACATTATATTAAATTTAATGCTAATTAGGAA
>LPNX010315082.1:0-49773 GCA_001517045.1 Pseudotsuga menziesii | reverse complement strand
CCCCCAAGAAAGTGGGATCAGAGCAGGTGGCTCATTAAATGACAGTTAACCCAAAAAAGACCTAGGCAATCTTTTAAAAGTACTCAATGAAGAGAGCTGGGGGCTGCTCAGATATTTTCCAGAGAGATATCATTCAAGTGAATGTTATTCGGGAATTTCATTGAGGAAAGAGGGAAAACAGTAAGGAAGTTGTTCTGAGTGGATTGCTGCAGTAACTTGATTTTATTACAGCTTTTAGCTGGGAGAACTTACTGATAAGTTCTGGATTCATACTGAGTTTTGAGGATTGGTATCTAACATTGCTGCACCTAGTTCCTGCCAGGGAGACCAGAGCAAGCTCGGGGGTCCTGAGGAGTCGATGTCTGAGCGCTCTCCAGGAGTTGGTAGGGAGGAACGGCCTCCCATTGCTGTTGTTGTCCAAGGATTAAGCAGGTTCTGTCATTACCTATTTTTGTTTTAAAATGTATAAATAGATAAATGTTATGCTTGTATTAATTGACAGAAGATTTAGCTGGTTAGTGAGATAAATGTTCTAGTTTTCAGTAAATTGAACCTGTTAATGTAGAATAAATACCTACTGTGTTTTTCCACATCTGGGTTCACCAGACCGTACTCCAGCACAGTATCTCGGTATTGGGAAGTTGTATCCTTCTGAACCGAGCTTCTTATTTAGTTATTTTTAGTAACCATAAGTGGTTCACAAATTCATAAGTTATTTTCTTACAGTCTTAAAAACTATTTCCTATTACTATATTGTTGTTCCAGTAAATTCTACTGTAAAGGATAGATAGTATAAGTTAGACTAGAATTTATACTGTTTTACTATATAGTTCCTACCCATGTATTTGGATAACTTCATTTCTAAAAATAAACTCAAAGCAAGAACTAGATATATAATATTAGATACTACTGTCAACTATTCTGGACTGGAGGTTATGAATGTTTATAATGTTTTTCATTTTTTTTTTATTTACCTTCTTTTATTAAGACTGAGTTCGAACAAGTTACAGAGCTATTATTCTTTTATTCCGAATATAAACATGTTAATAATTGTACTTACAGAACATTTATAAGTAAACATTATAACTAAGAAAATAAACTAATTACAGAAGAACATAGATACTATAGTATAAACTACAGAAGAATCAAATAATAAATATTATTCCAAAATATTATAAAATAAACAAGGGTATACATGAAGAATCTAATACTCCAATAAAGACAGGATTATTATTTTGTATTAGTAAGCATTATTGTAATAATACTATTATACTTTTATATTATACAACATAGGGGTATCATTCTTTTTAAACTTGAGAATGTCAATATTGTTTAAGTTACAGTCATGAGTTAAATATACTCGGTTTTACAGGATAACCTGTCATTTCTTGGAAACTTAATTAAAATAAATTAAAAGCAAAATATAAGTACCTTTATAGATTAAGGGCATAAACCCTATATATCATTTAAGAAGTAAATTAAGGTGCATAACCCTAACAGTAACATTATAAAAGATTTTATCAATAGTAAAATAACTTAGCTGTTCATTTTAAAAGCAAAGGTAGATAACAGAACAAGTAAATTGCTCGAATATCAAGCTTAACCAATATGGTAATATCCATATATTTTACTCACAGTTACCAACAGAGTTTATATTTTTTTTCTTCATATTGTCAGATTATGAAACTGTACTTAATCTCAAACTGTAAAATTAGGGTTGAACCCTATAAATCCAGTTTATACAAGTAAAATAAATACTAAGAGTTAAGACAATAATTTCACCTACGACCGCATTATAAATCAACATTATAAGCTATTATAAGCCCATATTTTTACTTATTCCTGTACAGAGCATAGATTTAAAAATGTATGCGATAAACAAACTAAAATATACATGAAAAACATTATAATAATTATATTACAAAACTTTGGGTGAAAACCCTGATTATTCAAGAGTACAGTAAAAGAAAACAAGAAGTCGAGGTCATAACCTCATCCGCAAGCAGGCTTATAGCCCAGTGCTTCTTATACAGTATTTTAAACATAGAAAGAAAACTAATAATGACAACATCGGCCTAAGCCGTAACACCCATGCATAGCGCAGGGGTTATCCTGTTAAAATTCATGTTAACCTGTAGTTTAATAAGACTGAACGGAACCGAGGTAACCACAAGAGTCACATCGCTCAAAGCCAACCTCTAACAGCCCTAAAAACCAACAAGGAGGGAACGCCATGTTTGAGACCAGGCTTACCGGGGAAAACCAATAGCTGAAATCTTTCGTTTTCCACTCCACAAGGAGGAGACCGAACCTGCAAAAGAAGAAGCAGCTTATTATTGTAAAACCTTATCATTTAATGGCTAAACTATATTCTTGAAATGGAAAAACGAAGGAACAACCTGTAACTTACCGCAGAGTGTGATAGAAGTGTAGCCACCGAAATAGCTAGATAACCACGAGCAGAGGGAGTGTAAACCCTTCCTTTGTCACCGAGAAGAATGAGCTCGCTGGAGCGAAGGATACCTATCACAAAGGAGGGAATTGACAGTATCAGTCGAGGTAATGCACTACGCAGTGACAGGGTCGACAATGGGTGCCAAAGGGGGAAAACCCTAGGTATTTCAACAACTGTAAAGCCGCCAACAGCAAGCTTTTAACTCCCACATAGTGAAGTAGATGAGCACGAAGAACTGGAGCAGCATAGAAGCTGCTATCAAACAACGTAACAACGAAAATGGGCCAGGAGGGTTTGCAGAGCGGCCAAGCCCGAAGGCAAAGGAGAAATGACGAATTAGGGTTGAGTCAACTGTTTTATAACACCAATGCTTGGCTGAGGAGCGACCACGTATTACTTTTAATACATTGCATGCAGTGGGTTGAGTTTTAATGTTCCACGACGAGTTTACCATTGATTGATTTTTCAAACAAAATCATAGCGTGGAGGATTCTACAAGGTTCGTCGCACCATAGTCAACCTTGCATATAAAAATCAATCATATAAACTTAATATAATAATTGGAGAAACCATTAACGTAGGGTGTGATCACTATATGGCCAATGCATTCACGTTGGAGGATTTCAATAATTATATTAAGACATAGGATCAAGGGAAATAACAAGTCACCTTGTCACGGCTTGTTTATAACCATTCTTCTATTTTATCTATTAGGACTAATAATATAAAGATTTAGAATGGCAATAAATCGTATAAAATGATCTTTTGGACATAATGATGGTTGCTCTTAACCCTATGACCTTTATTTATTTATAAAATAACCTTCCTATAGATATTCATAGAACCATTCTTGGTGTGACATTTAGACTTTTATCAAAACTAAGCCAAAGATTTATAGAAGGTTTTATAAGAGTTTTTATATGATAAGAAGCTTGGGTAAGTTAGCCTTTTTTGTTTGAGAGTATAGCCATGATACTCATAGGTGGTGTTGGTATAGAAAAAATATAGTACTGATTCTATAAGTGTTATTGTTCTTATCCAAATATCGATCATGAAAATAGAAGTGGTATTGTAAAACTAAACTTGACATGTTGCAGTAACTATGGATGAGTAGAACTTAGATCTCGATATGGTAACCCAGTTATTTTTTACTGTGCTAGATAAGAAACTTGTATTATCTTTTATACTTACTTTTCAGTAGACGTATCAAATGGTTTAGTACTCCATAAGGATACTTAATACTGCTATCATGAAAGAAATAACTAGCATCTTTACTTATAGAATTCAACTCTCACTTAGTAAAGATCTTAAAAGAATTTTTAGTTAAAGCTTTACCTTTAGAAGCCTGGTAAATCTGGCTAGCATGCATATACTTTATCTGAATGAATTTGTACAGTAAATCGTTATGGCTTACTTTAAAAATTTGTTAGCAGCAACCCGAACATTACCTGTATATCTATAAGAGAAGGAACACTGTTGCATTAGCTCAGAAGCTAAGTAACCCCAGTCTGTCATGACAATCCACTTTAGGCAGCCAAACCTTTCCAAACTATTATTTTCTAAGAAATCCATTATCACTTATTTTGTATCCCTCCTAGAGGGTATGGCCTCGATCCACTTTGTGAAGTAATCAGTGGCAGTCAGAATCCACTTATGCTGCCCGGAGGAGTTTGGATTTATCTCTCCAAAGAACTCTAACCCCCATTGCTAGAAAGGAGCTTCCACAGATATAGGGTTGAGGGGGAGAGACAACACCTTCCTTTTCCCTTCAAAAATATGAAACTGGTGGCATTTAGTTGTTTCCTTATAAACATATGAGAACAACGAAGGCCAATAAAATCATGCCCTCAAAATTTTGTTCGCAGTAAATTTCCAGGAATGGTGTCGTCCACAATCTCCTTCGTGAAATTCCTTTGCCATATGTTGAGCTTCATTCTCCAGAAGACAATTCAATAGTATCCCACTGGGGTATTTCAGTACAAGAGAAATTCTTCTCAAAATCTGGGCTGATCAGTACAGGTGCTTTTGAAATGGCCTATTTTATATATTTGAAAGCTTTCTTGGCTCCTACTGGCCACTTAATTTCATGATCTTTCCTTAGCATGTAAGTAATGTCCATCAGGATTTCAGCGAAGCTAGGGATGAATCTCCTCAAGAAGTTGAATTGGTCGATGAAAGATTGTATTTCTTTCTTGCTCCTTGGTTCTTCTATCCTCAAGATGCCTTTTACCCTGTCTGGATCGATCCTGATCCCTTCCTTTGAAATGATGTGCCCCAGCAACTTCGTTCTTCTAGAGCGAAGTTCGACTTTCTAGGGTTCAAGGAAATGCCATACTTCCTGCATTTAATGAAAATTCTTTCTAGATGCCTGATATGATATTTATCCCACCTAGAGTATACAGTAATGTCGTCCATGTAAATCACCACAAATTTTTCTCTCTCATCTGCAAAAGCAATATCCATGGCACGTTGGAAAGTTGCTCCAGCATTCATTAACCCAAATGGCATCTTTGCGTACATGAATGTACCCAAAGGTGTGGTGAAAGTGGTTTTTTCTTGGTCTTCAGGAAACATATTCACCTGATTGTAACTGGAAAAACCATCCATAGTGGATATCCTTTCTGAGCCTACCAGCCTTTGTAGGATCTGGTCCATCTTTGGAAATGGGTAGTTATCTTTCAAAGAAACTTTGTTCAAATTTCTGAAATCTATGCATAGCCTTATCTCCCCATTCTTTTTCCGAACAGGAACCACATTGGTTACCCATTTTGAAAACCTCAGAGTTACTATTATCTTTGCATCAAACAACCTTTTTACTTCTTTTTCAATAATGGGTACTAACTTCGGATTGATCCTCCTGAGTTTTTGCCTGAATGGTTTTTCTTTGGGTTTAATCGAAATAGTATGTTGTATGATGGAAGTGTCATACTCTTTGAGATCTTCATAGCTCCATGCAAACACATCTGTGTACTTCTTCATCAGGTTCACATACCCTTCTTTTTCTTTAGCTAGTAGTTTCTTAGACAATTTTATAATTTTTGGGTCATCTTCAGTGCCGATATTTATATCTTCAACAACATTCGTGGCAAGCTCGACCTTCAGATCTCTGGCTACATAATTTTGGTAAGAAAGAGACTCTAAAGGGATCAAACCCCTGGGAATATGATTGCTTTTCAACTGGACTATATCCCTGCCTCCCAAGGAGTCCTTTAGTTTTCCTGTCTTGACAGCTTCTTCCTCTTCCTCTTCAACATCTAGGAAGTTTTCGGGGTCAATGCCACCTTCCTCAATGTGAGTGTTCACAAACCCACCAGACATCTCTAGAAATATTTTGATCTACATATCGTCTTCAAAGACTTGCCAATATTTAGTGTTATCTAGTATGCAAGGTCTATTTACAATATGCACTTTATATTTCTTTTTGCCCACCGTAGGAGCTTCAAATTTTCCTGCCGCAGTCACCAAAGAGTCTGCCACCGCATTCTCATCTCTGGGAATCACTTGGACTGTATGTTCACTGAAGAAATTTTTGAACATGTCCCACACCTCATTCTGGCAAGCTCTCATTCCTGGATGTCTAGTCTGATAGCTGTCATTCACCTGATTTACTACAAGCTCCGAGTCCCCAAAAATTTGGACCCTTCTTGCTCCTAAATCCTTTAGTGCATGCAGGCCCAGTAACAAGGCCTCATACTCTACTACATTGTTAGAGCATTCAAAAACCAACTTATAAGAGTAATCTTTGGTATCTTTAATGGGGGAGATTATATACACACCTGCGCCAGCACCCGCTTTAGCCAGCAAGCCGTCAAAATACATCTTCCACATCCTTCATCCTTTTGCTTCATTTCCAAAGCTTCCATCTCGCTGGCCTCTTTTTTATCTTTTTGTGGCACAACGATTTCTGAGTTGCAAGGAGATATATCATTGAAGAAAATAGAGGACCCCAAGTCTGTGTCGACGACATAAACATGATGGATGTCAGGTTGAGCCTGACTGCTCACGACGTAAGACAACCTCTTCTCACTGTATAACCTTTTGTTTTCGATTCCGAACAGGAATTATTGCATAGGTCATGTCCATTTGCAAGATGCCTTTCAGCTTTGAAGTCCAAGACCTTGACAGCAAAATATCAAACTTGGGAGGAATGTCGGCCATGACGACATCCATGAATACAATTTTAGATGGCAACTTATTTAAAGATACCACCATGTCTTTGATCAATCTGAGAAATTTTACCCTTTTAGAATAAAAGGAATACAGGTCTTTATAAGGCCTTGTAATCTCCGACCCAAGGATTTCCACCACTCCCTTTGGCATCAGATTGTGTGAGGCTCCTGAATCCAGCATAGCATTGTGTAACACCATATCATGTACATTGAAGCTCATGTAAAAGGGGGGCACCTCCTCATCGTCGCTATCCATGCTATCAATCTTACATCCCAGAATAATAGTAGGGTTGTCTTCAGTCAATTATAAGATATTCGGGTGAGCTTCTCCTTGATTTGCAATCATCTTCGTTATAGTGTCCATGTACTCCTAATTCCTTAATATTTCATTGAAAGGAATCGATACCTTTAGCTTATCTAGCTTGTTTTGGAGGTTAAACATGGGAGGGGTTTTTCCCAGTTCGACAAGTGCCACTGGATCCAACTCTCTCACATTACTATTCCCCTTTTCCACTTCTCTAGGTGCCATCGGTCCCTTTTGTTTTTCATCTCCTTTCCCCGGGCCGGTCTAACTACTAGAAGGTTGGTATGGGTTTAATCCTCCTTTAGGTATAGCAACTTCACCAACAGATTCGACACCTTTTTTATGTATAGCAACATCTCTACTTCTTAACTTGATCTTCCTGACATCATCTATAGCATGCATATACCCTTTATGATATTGCTTCAATTCCCCTATCAGGGTCTTATCATCCACCTAAGCGAACATATCATGTTCATCTTCAGTCAAGTAGATCTCAGAGTCCAAATCGCCGAAATGATGGATATGATCTTCGGCGGACTCAGCTTCATCTTCGGTAGCCACATAGTTTTTAGGGAAAGGAGGCCTGATTGGCTACTCTTCTTGGTTTCTTAGATTCCTCACATCCCTTGGTCTATTAGGTTGGAGCGGGGGAGGGACTTGCCTCCTAAATTTAGGATTCCTTATCTGAGGTTCATTCTACTCCCGGTTTGTCGGCTTGGCCTCCACCGTTAGGCTGTCCATCAATTTTTCCATAGTTTTGAGCATCATCTCAAACTTCATATCACTGGATGAAGAAGCAGAAGTAGTGGGATGCGCCTCTTCTCTACCTTTCCTTCTGTCAATCTCTGCCCTCAGTTTAATTTTTCCACATGCCATCATATTGGCCTCTACTTCTAGGGCGTCAGTGAACATGGCTAGGAGGGTGTTTGACTTCCTTTCTCTCAATAACAAAGCAAAATAATTATCAAAGGCATCAACATAATGAAGTTTAGCTGCCCCAGGCGAAGGTTTGATATCGACAGGTATCGAGTTGTAGACCCGCATGAATCTGCTGGAAAACTCATGGGCTGATTCAAAACCTCCTTTCTTGAGATTGTTGTATTGAGACAAGACCTGTAATGGGCTTTGTTTATCATCCCACCTTTCTAGAAATATGGTTTGAAAACCAGCAAAGCTGCAGATAGACCTAAGTGGCAAATTTTTGTACCATTTCTTGGCTTCCCCAGACAAACTCTGAGTGAACAACCGCATTTTGACATCTTCATCATCCACCTCTTCTAGGTCGATGAAGTCGTCAAACTTATCCACATGGTACCTTGCTGAGACATTTCCCTCCCCGTCATAGAGTGCGATTCTCTAGGCGTAATTCATGGGGAGGTCGTGTAGAACTATAGGTAGGGCTAACGGGGAAAATATAGCAGAAACCATTGGGGTAGGTTGATTAGAAACAGACAGGGGGTTAGGCAACTGGGTGTTCTGAAGGATAGGGGCTATCTCTTCAGCCTTTGGTGGGGTCTCTAGGTTCAGCCACAAAGAATCAAGCAGATAGGATTGCAGTGTATTAGGGATAACCCCAGCTTTCCTTAGGTCAGATTCAGATCTAGATTTGGTTAGTAGTATTTCATCCCTAACCCCCCATTCAGGTTCTGCCATGCCGTACAAATATTGAGATGATGAAGTATCAAACAATGGAAAATCCACTTTCTCTTTATTTCTATTTCTAAGTATTCTTTTTGGATTATCCACAGTTAGTAAAGTTTTGGTATCAGGGTTACCTCTTGTGCGGATCTTTCTGGAACCCAGGATATCTAGTGCAATACTGGTCGAAGTAGGTGTGGACTCGCCAAGACAAACATACAACGTTCTCGCGAATTCAGAAATTTCTGTTTTCCCCCAGAAATTTCTTTCTTTCTGATCATTGGTCTTCTCATTGGAGTCACCTTCCATAATCTTTTAGTGGAGTCGCCAGGGAAAATGATACAACCTTCTTCACGGGTATGAATCTCTGTTTTCCCATAGAAACTCTTTATCCTCTGAATCTTTGTCGTTCTTCCCAGGGATGATCTTAAATCTCGTCCCCTACAACAACGCCAGTTTGTTAGCACTGGAATTGAGCCAAAGGTTGCGGAAGGCTCGCTCCCAGGTAACAGCAAAACAACTTTCAAAGAGAGAACTAGCCTTTTACTCTTCCAAGAGGGATCTCTCACCAAATGTTAACAATGCCAGATATATATACAAGTGAAACTATAAATTGTTTGTAAAATTGGTTGAAACAAAACACAGAACCATTGGGAAATGGAGTCAAGATATACAACAGAAATAAACAGAACTTATGCAAGCGATTTCAACACAGGGGCAAGGTAGCCACTCGATCACAGTCGGTTCATAATTGTCTGGTGGAAAGGAAGAACATGAACAGACCATCAACACAGAGCATTGAAAAAATTGAATTTTGTATCAACTTTAGAAGAAAACTTTGATGAATACCTAAAACAATAGACGGAGCATAGCAAGTATGAATTCCGAGCTGTTATACACTAAGTTTCAGATATGAATAAAAACAAAATGGGAAATATAAACTGGAAAAACATTCACATAAGAAAGGAAGCAACATACTGCAAGTGCGAATGACACATGAAGCCCTGTATGAAAACGCCAACCTCGGCTCTGCAATTATATTAAAATTCTCTTGAAAAACACCCACAACAAAATTACATTGGTTTCAACCCTTTCTCCTTCTTCTTCGAGATATATTTATAGAATTTGGATTTCCCAGACCGACATCTGGGAATCAAAATTTATTACAACAGAAGGACATCCTCTAACCAACTCTTAGGTGGCACATCAGCTGCGATTTGCATGAAACGGATAAACAATGAAATGTGGAATGCAAGACGACATAAGCATGAGAGTATCCCATACTCCCATCTGGGGGGTGATGACTGTACAAAGTTTTGAGAGAAGTGATTGTTGGGACGGGCACGCAATGCAGAGAAAATTTCCTACATAGTATCATTGCCACTACTACGAGTGCGTTTTGAGTTTGGTTGACCCATATTGTTGAATGACTCTCCATAAATCAGGACCAGGTAGGGTCCCAACTGCCACGTTGTATGCTTGTGCTTTGAGATCCATTGTTCCTGAGTATGAAGTCTTGGGGACCTTGGAGCATGTGGATTTAAAATCAAACAATAATTCAAAGTAACTCGTCAATTTGTCAAAAATGACCCTCCTTGACAACGATTGTTGCATATCTCCAAGCTTTCTATGGTCCAATCGGCAGTGCACCAGGCACTCCCGATACTCCTTATGGGACATTAAATGACCCTTTTATTCCCAGAAAAAGGGGAGTCCTTTTCTTACCGGTGGTTTAAATAGCTTGACGACTTCTCGGGCTTTGTGCTCCATAACTTCTATTTTGGCCTGTACAGTCTCCAGCATCCTGTGCTTAGCCACTACCTTTCTAGCTCCGAAGACAACAAAAATTCTATTTTGGATACCATATCGGTTGGTGGAATCGTCTGACAAAGAGCTCAAGAAGGTAATGTCATTCTCCGCTGTTGCCAAGGGCCTTTTCTGTACTTCTCCCAATACTGTCAGGACTTGTTTCTTGGCTTCTCCCATAGCAATTTTCTAGTCTTCAATGAAATCTCGATAGGGCCGAAACTTGTCAGCTTCTATAATGATATGATCCCAGATCAAATGCCTAGCGCCTTTCAAGGAAATTTTACCAACCACCTGTTGGCTCAACTTGGTGTTTTGTTGAATCAGCTCTCGGCATTTCTCTTCTGTCTTTTATCTTCCTTGTTTCTCTTTGCTCCTTTCTTTTCCCAGCTCCTTGATCTGCTGTTTTAGTTTAATGAGCTATGTACCTTTTAGGCCTATCTGTGACATTGCTCTAGAGAGGGAACCGTTATCTATCTTTCCAATTACACCCGTGGACTGAATTGCACTCTCCACACTTCTTCCTTGAAGCTCATTTTCCTTCATCGCTAACCTGGCTTTTAATTCTGCATCGCTCTTCTTCAAAAGCTGGAAATCAGCTTCCCACTGCTTCTCCTTTTCTTTGAGCTTTAGTATCTTAGCTTTGCAGTCGGTAAGCTCAGTATTCAATGCCTCTTTTTCTCTTTCAAAGTCAGCCAATTCTTCCGCTTGAGCGAGTTGGGTGGCAAGGATTTTTAACTTCTTTTTCAAGGTCTGGATCTCCTTCTCTTTATCATCAAGCAATTTCTGAGCCAAACTCCCTTTCTATGCAGGTCCTTCTATTTGCATAGCTTCATTCTGTAAATTATTGATTTGGGTTTTGAGTGCTTTGTTCTCCACTCTCACCTTCCTTAAAAGTTTTAAAGTTTTCTCCTTACTTTCCTCCAGCTTGGACATCTGTATGGTAGCCTTGAGCAACCTGGAATTCAATATATCTCTAGTCTCTTTGTTGAGGTGTATAATGTCAGTAGTGGGAACCTTTGAGAGGTTCACACTGACCTCTGACACCTTGTTCCCCATTGCCAAAGCTAATTTAAGGGTGTCAGTGGCATGATGTCTTACAGTTTTCAGCGCCACATTGGGGTAAGGCAACCGCGATGCCTCGATATATAGTTCTACAGTCTCCTTGAAAGTTTTATCATCCCTCTCTCGGTAAGATCTTAGCCATTTCTCTTGGACGCATGCTTGCTTAGAGTTTTCCCATCAAATACATATTCTTGTATTTGCAATTCGGCTGCCTTGGGTTCTTCCTATTGTTGTTCTTTCATTAAATTCTTCTTCTTCACCTGTCCCTTTGCCTGGCCCTTTTTGACCTGCACCAATTGCTGTCCCTATTCTACTTTCTGTTTCTTGGGCATGTTGGCCATGCCCATTTCTTCAGTGTCCATGGGCTCTGAATCCCCTCTTTTTATTGAACTTGCTGAATAGTTGACCAGTGATGAGAATCCTTCGGCTATCACAAATACTTTAGCCAATTCTCTTTGGGGAGAAGCTACCCCCGGTAGCTGTGAGCCAGTGCTCTGCTCTATGTTGGTATCCAGTGGGGCAGGATTAGGGAAATCGTCCCAGTTTTCTGCCTCCCTAAGTGCAGGTATTTCAGTGTGTTCAAAAGGCCTACATTTGTGAGCTTTCCTCCTTTTGGAAATCACCTGGTGAGGGTCATAATTTACCGCTCGTCCCAAGGAAAAATCCATGCCTCTAATCAAGTTGGTAACAAGGGGAAAAGAAGCCCTACTTCTAACTGTGCATGGCCTCAATTCCCATGGAAAAATCAAATTTGAACTTTTCTTGTGCTCTTCTTCAACAATGAGTCTTTATCGGATCAATTCCAGGGAGAAAACCATGGCAGTTAGAAAAGATGGCAGGATGTAGGGTGGATGTACGAATCCATACAACCTTATGGTCATTCCAAATTCTGTGTGGAACTAGTCCCCTATCTTCTTTCTATTTGACAGCTGCAACATTTGCCTCGTATCAGGCAACACCCTAGGTAACCTTTCTTGAAAGAAGAGTTCATATATTTTGGCCATCAATTGGTTCATGAATTTATAGTAATCCATGGCCATATCAGCAGTGATTTCTAGTTCTGGTACTTGTAGGTCCTCCTCATTGTAAGCTATAAACATCCTCAGCAAAAAGGACTAGAATCTAAACATTTTAGTGCCGTGGAAATTCGGTAACTGAGAACGGATGTTCTTGACCAAGAACTCATCAAATTTAAGGCAACAAGACTGACTGGATTGTCCAGGTAATTCAAGCTTGGCCGGACAAGTACTTAAGACGAACAAAAGACTCAATAATGACTCTAGGACATAAGCGTTGGTATCTAGACCTAGAAACTGACTGGCCAGGGATATACACCATTGAGTTTCTTCATTGGATTGGTTGAGGTCAATAAGGTAAAACAGGTCGATGGGTTCACAATTGGGTTTAGAACAGGCCTTCAGGAAGGTTTCTTTACTTTCGTCTGTAGACTCTCTAAAACAATGTATAATATCTTCTTCCCAGTAGTATTGGGATATATGGATGAATTCATCTGGGATATAAAGGGTTTTGTGGATGATAGAAGCTTGGACTGAGCAAAGGATTTTAGACATAGATTTATTCATAATAACGCCTTTGGTGACAGAGAAATTGTCTGCACACCATTTGACAAATTCAAGGCAATGGGGGGTTTGGGCAATAGAGAAGAAGTGGAAGAAAGATTTAGAAACACACAGGTATCTCTACCTCAGTCCTTAAGAGTTTCCAATTTTCCTTTGGTGGTTTCAATAGCTTCTCCCACTAGGATGGTATCAAAAATCTTGGCATTTTCATCTAACAGGCTCTCTTCCACCCTCCGACCTGCGGCCTCAGGTTCTACATCATCTCTCACCCCTACCACTTCTATTACGTCCATTTTCAAATAACACTGAGAGGGTGTCAAGGGCCTACCTTGTTCTGTAGCATAGTCTCCTAGTTTTTCCATGCTGGCACTCTATATGAGGTTGGATATTCAACGGCTTTGAGGTTTCAGAAAACACAAACCTTTGCAACTTCACGTGGACCCCTTTATAGATTTCCACACAACATAACCTTCGTGCCCTTTCCAGGTGGCTTGAGCTGTAGATATTACTCTTTGTGATCTAAACCATATATATGTGAGGTTCTTTATGCTACATTTTTCCCTACTTTGCGCATGTATAGCTCAACCGTCGATTGAGACCAACTTTCTTCACAACCAATGATCTGGGCGGACCCCACCATTTTATGTGAAGCGAGGTTCTGTTTCCTTCTGTGCTAATCAGGCTTGCCAAATGAACTATGACCGTTGATCTCCCTCCGTTCTCGTAGTGACCGTCGATTTGAGCAGCCCGTACCACTTTTTGCAATCTAAAATTCTTGATTCGTCCTTGCTAGTTTGGGATGCGAAATCGCTTTCAACCGCAGATCTTCTTGGTTCCCATTCTTGGCCGTTAGATGCATCCGTCCTTTAAACTATTTCGCAATATGAAAAAGTGTCTTTGGTCGGGCATGTTCGCCATGCAAAATGGTTTGACGTCATTGATCTGCCATCTGATCAACCTAAACCTTTGATCATGATTCCCCTTTAATTCCTTCAGCGTGCCCAACATTTTCTTCTTCACCCCTCTTCTCCAATCCACAGACTATTTTGTTGCTTTTGACATTTGCCACCAAGGCTTATTCCAAAGGCTGAGTGCTATCTTGTGTGTGCCATCAACCCCTTCTATGAACACTACGCTACCGTCCCAACACTTCTCGACGAGGCTGAAATACATGAGTATCTCTTATGACCAAAATTTAACAGTGTTAACAGAGGGCATTAATGCAACACACATCAACTAACACAAAATTGAGATCAATAGGCTGATATAATTTGGTAGAGCTGCGAGATTCAACACTGTATACTAACACAAGGAAGGCCAACATGATTGGTCAAGAGTATTTGAGGAATGGTAGACTCTTGTTTGACTTCCCTTAAACACATAACACGATGCATAGTGACACTTGGAAACATAAGACTTGAGTAACCAATGATTGTGAAATTCGTTAATTCCATATGGAGATATGTTCAAATTACTGGTACAACTTTCTAAGGAAAATGTAAATGGCGTACTTATAACTGATGCAAGGATATGTGTCGTGTTCAAGGAGGACAAGGACTCACTATTGCCATTTTCTTCATGATGAATTATGAATAGATTTAATAATCTTCCTTTTTTGGATTTTTGTGTTTTTTAATTTTGAGTATTTTTTTTCATTTATTAGCTCGAAAAAAGAATAAAGAATGTTATGGTACATGGCAGGGAACAAGTGTTGCATGGGCGTACTCTATTTTTCAAGAGCACAGGTTAGGACAAGGAAATATTGCAAATAAGAGTTGAGCTAGTTGTGCACACTCTTACGGGTGTTCCCTCCATTGGTTGGCTATCTGAAGTAGGATTATGTTTCAATAGACGGTGAAATAGAACCAAGTGAATGTGGTTATCCAATTTGGTGCGATAAAAAAGTAGGAAACGGGAAATGTGGTTTACTTCATGCTAATTCTTGTGAAAAACACCAAAATCATAAATCACAATGAATCATGGTCCATCAACTACCTGAATCAAATAGGTTTTAGATGTATAGGTCAACTTAAACATCAGCACTAGTTTATAGCAATGTTGAGAAAAAAGTGACTGCAAAGGTAGATACGTAACATTAGCAATAAGCACAGAAGAAGTAAGCACAAATTTTCATGTGAATATTTTACAACATGCTTATGTAAACTAACATGAAATAGGGATCCCATTAGGAAATGGTTAGAATTGTATGAAAGAGAAGTATGCGGTCTCAAACTCCAGGTCATGATGGGACTAATTTGTCTCCCATTCCTATGAGAATAACTCAACATAGGCACCAAAGTGGCAATGGGGTGTTGACTAGGGTTTCCCATGTTCAGCAGGATCTTTTGTCAGAATGGTGGAAAATACATATATGATGGGTTGACCCACCAATTTCTGACAAGTTAGACCCTATGCAAAGTTTGGGTTGCAAAAGATTCAAATGAATCTTCACAGAGGAATAACCTGAACCTATATGCACGCTTCCAAATATACTTGATAAGGTCAAGGAACATACAAAGGATGCTCCTATACTTGCGTGGATTTAAACCAATTATGCTTCCAGTGGCCCCACAAAAGATGTACTTAGGTGGGTGCAACCAAATGTTTATGAATTCATGGATAGTTTCATCTAATGATAAACTTTCTTCCAAGAAGTCAAGTGACATGGGAGATCTCACAGCCAAAATGGGGCCTAGTAACTGGATCATGATCCTCCATGAAGGGAATATTTTGATCCAAATCAATTGAAACCATTTCAATAGCTTGGTATGACACTTCTATAGTAGATAAGGGTTGTGGGATCATAAAGTTTCCTATGAGGGAATCATTTTTGAACGATCATACCCTAATGTCTTGAACCTCCTTTAGAGCATCCCTAATGAAAGGAACATTCGACTGGGAAACAATTTCAAGCATGCAGTAATCTAATTGTTCGATCATGACAATATTCCCCCAATGAGGGAATTGAATCACTCAGGACTCTGAAGACACTATAGAAATCATCACATGTATCCAAATATGTCCTAACATAAGTTTGTAATCTATAGGTGCATATACTACCTCAACATCCACCGTGACTATTTTTCCACCCCCTTCAATAGGGCAAGATACAATGAGTATGTGAGGAGAGAATGAATGTCCATCAAATGCTTTTCGCATAGTATGGGATTGAACTAAGGTGGTCGATCATAATGCTTTCCAACATTTAAATGACATGACACAAGTTGAGGCCCCTTCATCAACTATGGTTTGAAAGATATTATTTCCATGAGATGTTACTTTAATTTGAAAAGAAACTTTGGAAGGAGTCCTACCGGTTCATTGGTCTAAGTCTAATGTGATCGAAATTGTAATAGATGGATCAACATCTCTAGTTGCAGACAATAGTTCATTTCTTCATGCATGACAATACTGCAATACCTCCATGGAGTACATGGCACATGGTGCTTGAGATATTTCCTACACAACATTTTTTGTTATGAGAAGATCGTGCATTAGGATTATGCATTGTTCTATGTAGATCACCTTTGGGGGCTGTGTACTATTTCTATGGTTGGTTTCTCAATGGCGAAAGAACCACTTGGATGTGATTCTGATTAATCCAATGTACTAGGAGGGACATCATAAGAATGATATATCATTTGAATGTTCACCTCATGATAATACAAGAAGGCATTGGCATTGGGATAATTTCCCCCTTGCGGAGATTTTGACTGGTTCCCCCCTGGTGGATGTACCAACATTGTAGCAACCATTTGATGATTGTGCTTCAAAAAAGGTTGCATCAATACAATGGATTGTTGTTTCCCACTAACTTAAGCTGGATTCAATGCATCTCCATTGCCAAAGTTATCATTTTTCTTACTGTTGTATTTCTTCTTATTTCCTCTATGTTCCATGGATTGAACTATGATAATTTCAGGAGTTTGGGAAGGATTAAGACTGTGCTTACCCTGGTACTTCTTCTTCTTTCCCCTAAGGTCTATAGATTGAACTATGGGGATTTCAGATTATGGAAGGATTGGCATGTTTCTTCATATCTTGGCGAGTTGTAGGTTGTGAAGTTTGAATAGACATTTTTCCTTGGTTGTTGGGTATTTGCTCAAGGTTGTTGACGGGACCCATCATACCATTGGCATGAGGTCCATATGGTGGCCTATATGGATCAAACATAGGTATTGCAGGTTGGTTCCAAAAATATTGGTTACTTTATAGAACCTCACCACTCCATTGTGGAATGGGATTCATGGGTGGATTTCCCATTTGCGGGGTTAGACTCCAAGGATATTGGATATTTCCTGGAATATGACCACACCATTAATGAATGGGTGGATTTACCCCTTGCGGGGTTAGAACCAAGTAAGATTGGTTATTTCCTAGAATATGACCACATCATTTAGGTGGTCATTGGATTTGATTAACATGCCATAGCGGATTTCCCCCTTGCGAAGGCTTCCCCCAAGAATATTGGGTACTTATAGGAACAAATTGGGTGGATTTCCTCCTAATGAAGTTAGGTCCCAAAAATATTGGTTACTTACTAAAACTTGACCATTGGGTGGATTTCCTCCTAATGGATTTGGGTCCCGAGAAGATTGGTTACTTACTGGAACCTGACCATTCCATTGATTTTGTCCTTGTTTTTTATTGGAATTCCAAGGTATGTTTCCTCCTTGCGGAGGTTGGATCTAAAAATATTAATTACTTCCAGGAACCTGACTAATGGGTGGATTCCCCCCTTACATAGGTAGGTCGAAAGAGGGTTGGTTACTTATTAGGTGCTTACCACACCATGGCATTTGTGCTTGGGATTGAAAATAATTGCAAGGTGGGAATCCCCCTTCAAGAGACTCCCCCGGGGAAGATTGGGTACTTCCTGGATCATGACCAATGGGTGGATTTCCACCTTGTGGAAGCAGGTCCCAAGAGTATTGTTTACTTCTTGGATCCTTACCACACCATGGAAGTTGTCCTTGGGCTTTATTAGCATTCCAAGGTAGGTTTCCCCTTACGGAAGCTGGCTCGAGAAAGATTTATTACTTTCTAAATATTGACTACTCCATTGTGGAATGGGCTTGATAGGTGGACTTCCCCTATGAATTGTGCTAGTATAAATTAGAGGATGTCCCTTTGGGGCATTTCCTCCCATCGACGAAGGATAATTCCAATTATCATTTGTGTTATGGGATGCATTATTTCCACCATGAATATTAACATCCCATGGTAAAGTGTTTCCCCTAGAAGTAGAACCTAGACAACTATTGGGTGTGCCAAGAGGATTTTGATAACCTCCTGCAACCATTTAAGGATGTATTGATGTGGTCCCTTGAACTCCCAATGAAGAAAAAGGGTCAACTATAATGTTTTGCATATTATTCCAACTTTCAAAAAGACTAACCAACAACTCACTTTATGAAAGTATGATTGAGTTTAAAGGATGTGCAAAGGTTGTATTTACATGAGCAAATGTGTGATATTCTATTTTTTCAATTTCAACTAAAGTAAGATCATCAATTCTATCTATGTTTCATCCATGATGTGACAAATTTTGAGAATCGGTTTGACATTTTTCTTCTCTAGTAACATTTGATTGGGTTTATAAGTAGTTCAATTGCAAATTCACAAATGTGTGGTTTATGTATCTTCCTACACAATGTAGTGGGGCCCTCAAACTTGGGTAACTTGCCTCGCTTCCACCTTGATGGGTGAATCGGGATATTAAGTACTCTGAAGTTAAATAAAAGGATTTATTTATTAGAGTATACCAAAATACAATCGAACAATACGGAAGGAAACTATACTAAAAAAAATCAAAGTGTCCACACATCTAAAAATGTCCTAAGATAATAAGCAAGCAAACTTCTTTCCAAAGAACCAGAGTTTAGTTAAAAGATCGATTTAGAGGCCCTTACAAAACTAGTATCTCCTGAGGGACATCACACCTCAAAAATTACTAAATAGTGAAGGTACAAGAAATAATTACATTGTTCTGCAATCACCAAAGGTGCAAGTGTTAGATCTTGGATACTCACCCTCCCAAGGAGCTTAAACAACCTTATGTATGTCTCAGGTATTGTAAGTTTCTCCCACTCACAACATCCTTTGTGATGCCCTATGGAAAGAAGCTATGGTTACCGCTTCACAATCGGTGGTTGGGCAGGACAATCGTTAGTCTAGGATAACTCAGACAGACTAGATATATCAATAAAGTGATGTCACCCAGAGGACTTGTCACTTAATTGAAATACTGTAATATGCTCATATCCCACCAAATAAGCAAGAGGGGGGTACGACCCTTACTAATTCATATTGGCCTCGTGCTTAACACATGTGTTATGAGAGCTTTCCCAGCATTCACTCTTTGCTACTAAGATCAAGCATATCTAGATCCATATACAACTCTTGCTCCCAATCCTAGGCCTAAATGGGCTAAAAAACGCATTGAAGATGTTGGGAACATTGTTGGGGATCCATCTGACCAAAGGAGAACCAGATCTAAATTAAGTTCAATATGAGAACCTTACACTATGTCATACATATCTACTTCTCTGAGAGAGGTTCTGCATGATGATGGGATACAATCCACATTCCTACAAAGAGGATTTCCATGATCCAAGATGGAAAGTAGACATGGATGAGGAATATGAATCAATGCAAAACAATAAGACATGGGATCTTGTCTCCCTTCCTCTAGAGACAAAACTTGCATCTGTTGGATCTACAAAACAAAACTTGCATCTGATGGATCTACAACCAAGTACAAGGATCCGTTAGTTGCAAAGGGGTACTCCCAAGTTCATGGATTGGACTACAATGAGACATACACCCATGTTGTAAGAATGGATTCCATAAAGCTGGTTTTGACCACTGCAGCTTTGAAACAGTGGGAGGTACATCACATGGATGTGAAGAGTGCCTTCGTACATGGTGACTTGGAAGAAGAGATCTACATGAACCGACCTAAGGGGTACATTAATGATTCTTCCTTAGTATGCAGGCCGAGGAAATCATTGTATGGGATCAAGATATCCCAAGGAAATGGTATGCCAAAATGGATTCCTTCTTACTGTTAGCACTATTTCACTTAACAGTTGAGATGAAAAGACTTGAGATGAAATAAGAGTGTGGGATGTGAAAATTTTTACAATGTGACCAAGGGGTGATGAAATAAGTGCTAAATTCGATACCAAGGTATTTATCTTCTCATAAAACCATATGTTAAGGTTTGTAAAGGGTTAAAAAATGAAGAAATAACGCTTATGGTATACACTAAAAGTTTCAATGATCCATATTTTTAGGCGAGAATATCTACTACGAATAATGGGTCCGTTGTTTGAAGTTGAAAGGAAAAATAAACTTCGGTGATCAGCGGAAGGGTTTAATGATCCACTCAGATCCATGGTGAAGGAATAAAGTAGGTAAGATAGATGGATTGGATAGAATCCATTGTGGGAAGATGGATAGAATCCATTGTTGGATTGGATAGTGCCTATTTGTATGAATATTACTATCGTCTGGCTCTGTGGGATTTTGACGTGAGTGCTGGTCCTAGTCTGATGTGTGCTTCCGCATTCTTTTTGAATGCTATTTTAGCTGGAGTTCGGGGACAGTGTGGAAGTACTTGCAATCTTGAAAATTTTCTTGTAAAGATGCAAAATACATTAAAACAAACATGTACTCCAAATCTATTATGGTGAATATAATCCAGGGATAATTTTAGGGGTGAATTTTAGCCCAGTGGGCTATTTTTCCATGTTTTTCTCCCAAAAAAGATTCGCCATTTTGCATTTTTTGAAGCCTTGTTTCGCCCAATTTTGATGGGGTAAAATTTTTTCACCCTCAAAATCGCCAAATTATTATATAAACAATATAAAATCCTTGGAAATTAAAATATTTTTTGAAAAATATTGCCAATCATTTTATAGTTGGCATTTTAAGAATTGGTAATATTCTCCAACATTTATACACTTTTTAATAAGCATGGTTCCTTAAAATCATCCCTGATATAATCTATGAACTAAATGAGACTTTGAATGAATGGATTACATGTGTTCATTATGATATGATATCTTTAGTTTTCATTATGACATTACGAATGGATCTTTAGTTCATCACTAAAGATCTAGTTTTATTTTCAACTCCTACAAGTATTGTTTTTTATACTAGTGTGAAAGGTAAAATGCGAAAAGTAATCATATTTAATGAGTCGAGTTCATATAAGTAATTTATAAATCTATTTTAGGATTTTTAAAATAAATTACATTATTATAAATTATATTGATAAATATATTTAATTATAAATTAAATTAATTACATTATAAAATATAATAAAGTTGGATGAATCTGCTACTAATGACTACAAAATCTGAGGTACTCACTAGGGTTCCTAGATCCATTTCTTAGATGATGATTTGGCGTCGATAGGAATAAATATGTCAGAAGGAGGGCATTAATGCATCACACATCAACTAACACAAAATTGAGATCAATAGGCTGATATAATTTGGTAGAGCTGCAAGATTCAACAATGTATACTGACACAAGGAAGACCGACATGATTGGTCAAGAGTATTTGAGGAATGGTCGACGCTTGTTTGACTTCCCTTAAACACATAAAACGATGCATAGTGACACTTGGAAACATAAGACTTGAGTAACCAGCCATTGTGAAATTCGCTAATTCCATATGAAGATATGTTCAAATTACCGATACAACTTCCTAAGGAAAATGTAAATGGCGTACTTATAAGTGATGCAAGGATATGTGTCGTGTTCAAGGAAGACAAGGAATGACTATTGCCATTTCATTCATGATGAATTATGAATAGATTCAATAATATTCCTTTTTTGAATTTTTGTGTTTTTTAATTTTGAGCATTTTTTTTTCATTTATCAGCTCAAAAAAAGAATAAACAATGTTATGGTACATGGGAGGGAACAAGTGTTGCATGGACATACTCTATTTTTCAAGAGCACGACTCAGGACAAGGCAAAGATAAATATTGCAAATAAGGGTTGAGCTAGTTGTGCACACTCTTACGAGTGTTCCCTCCATTGGTTGGCTATATGAAGTAGGATTATGTTTTGATACACGGTGAAATAGAACCAAGTGAATGTGGTTACCAAATTTGGTGTGATGAAAAAGTAGGAAAGGGAAATGTGGTTTACTTCATGCTAATTCTTGTGAAAAACACCAAAATCATAAATCACAATGAATCATGGTCGATCAACTACCTGAATCAAATAGTTCTTGAATGTATAGGTCAACTTAAACATAAGCAATGGTTTATAGGAATCTTGAGTAAAAAGTGACTGCAAAGGTAGATACGTAGCATTAGCAATAAGCACAGAAGAAGTAAGCACAAATATTCATGTCGATATTTTAAGACATGCTTATGTAAACTAACACGAAATAGGGATCCCATTAGAAAATGGTTAGAATTGTATGAAAGAGAAATATGCGGTCTCAAACTCTAGGTCATGATGGGACTAATTGGGCTCCCATGCTTATGATAATAACTCAACATGGGAACCAAAGTGGCAATGGGGTGTTGACTAGGTTTTCCCATGTTTGGTAGGATCTTTTGTCAGAATGGAGGAAAATACATATATGATGGGTTGACCCACCAATTTCAAACAGGTTCTACCCTATGCAAAGTTTGGGTTGCAAAAGATTCAAATGCATCTTCACAGAGGAATAACCTGAACCTGTATGCATGCTTCCAAATATACTTGATAAGATCAAGGAACATACAAAGGATGCTCCTATACTTGGGTGGATTTAAACCAATTATGCTCCCAGTGGCCCCACAAAAGATGTCCTTAGGTGGGTGCGACCAAATGTTTATGAATTCAAGGATAGTTTCATTTGATGATAAAATTTCTTCCAAGAAGTCAAGTGAGCTAGGAGAGCTCACAACCAAAATGGGCCAAGTAACTGGATCATATTCCTCCATGAAGGAAATATTTTAATCCAAATCAGCTGAAGCCATTTCAATCACTTGGTATGACACTTCTACAGTAGATAAGGGTTGTGGGATCATAAAGTTTCCCTTGAGGGAATCATTTTAGAATGATCATACCCTAATGTCTTGAACCTCCTTTAGAGCATCCCTAATGAAAGGAACATTCAATTGGGAAAGAATTTCAAGCATGCAGTAATCTAATTATTCAATAATGACAATATTCCCCCATTGAAGGAATCAAATCACTCGAGACTCTCAAGACACTATAGAAATCATTGCAAGTATCCAAATATGTCATAACATAAATTTGTAATCTATAGGGGCATATACTAACTCAACATCCACTATGACTATGTTTCCACCCCACTCAATAGGGAAAGATACAATAAGTATGTGAGGAGAGAATGAATGTCCATCAAATGCTTTTTGCATAGTATGGGATTGAACTAAGGTGGTTGATCATAATGCTTGCCAACATTTAAATGACATGACACAAGTTGAGGCCCCTTCATCAACTATGGTTTGAAATATATTCTTGCCATGAGATGTTACTTTAATCTGAAAAGAAACTTTGGAAGGAATACTACCGGTTGATTGGTCTAACTCTAATGTGATCGAAATTGTATCAGATGGATCAATAGATCTAGTTGCAGACAATAGTTCATTTCTTCATGCATGATAATATTGCAATACCTCCATGGAGGACATGGCACATGGTGCTCGAGATATTTCCTAAACAACATTTTTCCTTATGAGAATCTCGTGCATTAGGATTATGCATTGTTCTACATAGATCACCTTTGGGGGAGTGTGGTACTATTTCTATGGTTGGTTTCTCAATGGCGAGAGAACCACTTGGATGTGATTCCAATTGATCCAATGTACTAGGAGAGACATCATAAGAATGATATATCATTTGAATGTTCACTTCATGATAACACAAGAAGACATTGGCATTGGGATAATTTCCCCCTCGTGGGGATTTTGACTGGTTTTCCCCTGGCAGATGTACCAACGCTGTAGCAACCATTTGATGATGGTGCTGCAGAAAAGGTTGCATCAATACAATGGATTATTGTTTCCCACTAACTTGAGCTGGATTCAGTGTATCCCCTTTCCCAAAGTTAGCATTTTCCTTACTCTTTTATTTCTTCTTATTTCCTCTAAGTTCCATGGATTGAACTATGAGAATTTCAGGAGATTGGGAAGGATTAAGACTATGCTTACCCTTGTAATTCTTCTTCTATCCCCTAAGGTCTATGGATTGAACTATGAGGATTTCATATTATGGAAGGATTAACATGTTGCTTCATATCTTGGGCAATTGTAGGTTGTGAAGTTTGAATAGACATTTTTCCCATTCGTTGGGTAATCTGCTCAAGGTTGTTGATAGGACCCATCATACCATTGGAATGAGGTCCATTTGGTGGCCTAGATGGATCAAAAACAGGTATTGTAGGTTGGTTTCAAAAATATTGGTTACTTTATAGAACCTCACCACTCCATTGTGGAATGGGATTCATGGGCGGATTTCCCCTTTGCGGGGTCAGAATCCAAGGATGTTGGATATTTCCTAGAATATGACCACACCATTAATGAATGGGTGGATTTACCCCTTGCGGGGTTAGAACCAAGTAATATTAGTTTTTTGCTAGAATATGACCACACCATTTAGGTGGTCATTGGATTTGATTAACATGCCATGGCGGGTTTCCCCCAAGAATATTGGGTACTTCTAGGAACATGGTAAATGGGTGGATTTCCTCCTAATGAAGTTAGGTACCAAAAAGATTGGTTACTTCCCAAAACTTGACCACTAGGTGGATTGCCTCCTAATGGATTTGGGTCCCAATAAGATTGGTTACTTAATAGAACCTGACCATTCCATTGATTTTGTCCTTGTTTTTTATTGGAATTCCAAGGTATGTTTCCTCCTTGTGGAGGTTGGATCCAAAAATATTGATTACTTCCAGGAACCTGACTAATGGGTGGATTCCCCCCTTACATAGGTAGGTCAAAAGAGGGTTGGTTACTTATTAGGTGCTTACCACACCATGGAATTTGTGCTTGGGATTGAAAATAATTGCAAGGTGGGATTCCCCCTTCAAGATACTCCCCTCGGGAAGATTGAGTACTTCCTAGATCATGACCAATGGGTGTATTTCCACCTTGTGGGGGTAGGTCCCAAGAGTATTGTTTACTTCTTGGATCCTTACCACACCATGGAAGTTGTCCTTGGGATTGATTAGCATTCCAAGGTAAGTTTCCCCTTACGAAAGCTTGCTCCAGAAAGATTTATTACTTCCTAAATCTTGACTAGTCCATTATGGAATGGGGTTCATAGGTGGAATTCCCCTACGAATTGTGCTAGTATAAATTAGAGGATGTCCCTCTAGGGAATTTCCTCCCATCGACGAAGGATAATTCCAATTATCATTTGTGTTATGGGATGCATTATTTCCACCATGAATATTAACATCCCATGGTAAAGTGTTTCCCCTAGAAGTAGAACCTAGAACACTATTGTGTGTGCCAAGAGGATTTTGATAACCTCCTGCAACCATTTAAGGCTATATTGATGTAGTCCCTTGAACTCTCGATGAAGCAAAAGGCATTAGAGGAAATTTCAACTCAAAATGGGCCTCCTAAAATGAACAAATAAAATAACAGTTAAAATAATAAAATAATATTTATTAATTTTGGAGGAAGAAAAGAAAAAAACTACTTTTTTGTTTGTATTTTTGACATATCTCCCTGTGTTTTTACTCAAAGTTCGATCGGGAGAGCTCGTTGGATGCGGAATTAAATTCCACATCCAACGAGTACCCACTCGGCATACTTTTGATGGACCCCGCTACCCCAAAAACAAGAAATACCTGAAAAAACGGAATGATGACATTATCATTTCATTTTTTTAGGTATTTCTTGTTTTTGGGCTAGCGGGGTCCGTCAAAATTATTCCGAGTGGGTACTCGTTGGATGCGGAATTTAATTCTGCATTCAACGAGCTCTCCCGATCGAAATTTGAGTAAAAACACAGGGAGATATGCCAAAAATACAAACAAAAAAAGTAGTTTTTTTATGATACCTATCCCCAAATTTATATTAAAAAAGTGTTTAAGACCTATACGGTATTTCAAATTTAAAGAAATTTCATTGGCTAACACATGATGACATGGAATTTGAATAAAAGTTAAAAGGCCCATTTTGAGTTGAAATTTCCTCTAATGGTCAACTAGAATGTTTTGCATATTATTCCAACTTTCAAAAAGACTAACCAACAACTCACTTTATGAAAGTATTATTGAGTTTAAAGGATGTGCAAATGGTGGATTTACATGAGAAAATGTGTGATATTCTATTTTTTCAATTTCAAATAAAGTAATATCATCAATTCTATCTATGTTTCATCCATGATGTGACAAATTTTGAGAATCAGTTTGACGTTTTTCTTCTCTAGTAACATTTGATTAGGTTTATAAGAGTTTAGTTGCAAAGTCACAAATGTGTGGTTTATGTATATTCCTACACAATGTAGTGGGGCCCTCAAACTTGGGTAACTTGCCTCGCTTCTACCTTGATGGGTGAATCAGGATATTAAGTACGATGAATTTAAATAAAAGGATTTGTTTATTAGAGTATACCAAAATACAATCGAACAATCCTAAAGGCAACTATACTTAAAAAAATCAAAGTGTCCACACATTTAAAAATGTCCTAAGATAATAAGCAAGAAAACTTCTTTCCAAAGAACCAGAGTTCAGTGAAAAGATCGATTTATAGGCCCTTCCAAAACTAGTATCTCCTGAGGGACATCACACCTCAAAAATTACTAAATAGTGAAGGTATGAGAAACAATTACATTGTTCTTCAATCACCAAAGGTGCAAGTGTTAGCTCTTGGATACTCACCCTCCCAAGGATCTTAAACAACCTTATGTATGTCTCAGGTATTGTAAGTTTTCCCCACTCACAACATTCTTTGTGATGCCCTATGAAAAGAAGCTATTGTTACCACTTCACAATCGGTGGTTGGGCGAGACAATCGTTAGTCTAGGATAACTCACATAGACTAGATATATAAAGAAAGTGATGTCACCCCGAGGACTTGTCACTTAATTGAAATACTGTAATATGCTCATATCCTACCAAATAAGAAAGAGGGGGGGTACAAACCTTACTAATTCAGATTGATCTCATGCTTAACACATGTTTTAGAATAGATTTCCTGGCATGCACTCTTTACTACTAAGATCAAGCATATCTAGATCCATATACAACTCCTACTCCCAATCCTAGGCCTAAATGGGCTTAGAGACAAATTGAAGATGTTGGGAATATTGTTGGGGATCCATCTGAACAAAGGAGAACCAGGTCTCAATTAAGTTCAAGATGCAAACCTTACACTATGTCATACAGATCTACCTCTCCTAGAGAAGTTCTGCGTGATGATGGGGTATGGTCCACAATCCTACAAAGAGGATTTCCATGATCCAAGATGGAAAGTAGACATGGATGAGGAATATGAATTATTACAAAACAATAAAACATGGGATTGTTGTATCCTTTCCTCTAGGGAGAAAGCTTGTCCAATTCAAATGGATCTACAAAACAAAACTTGCATATGATGGATCTACAAACAATACAAGGATCCGTTAGTTGCAAAGGGGTACTCCCAAGTTCATGGATTGGACTACAATGGGACATACACCCATGTTGTAAGAATGGATTCCATAAAGATGGTTTTGACCACTGTAGCTTCGAAACAGTGGGAGGTGCATCACATGGATGTGAAGAGTGCCTTCCTACATGGTGACTTGGAAGAAGAGATCTACATGAACTGGCCTAAGGGGTAAATTAATGATTCTTCCTTAGTATGAAGGCTGAGGAAATCATTGTATGGGATCAAGATATCCCCAAGGGAATGGTATTCCAAAATGGATTCCTTCTTACTGTTAGCACTATTTCACTTAACAGTTGAGATGAAAAGACTTGAGATGAAATAAGAGTGTTGTATGTGAAAATTTTTACAATGTGACCAATGGGTGATGAAATTAGTGCTAAATTCGAGACCAAGGTATTTATATTCTCGTAAAAACATATGTTAAGGTTTGTAAAGGGTTAAAAAATGAAGAAATAACGCTTATGGTATACACTGAAAGTTTCACTGATCCATATTTTTAGGCGGGAATATCTACAACGAATAATGGGTCCGTTGTTTGAAGTTGAAAGGAAAAATAAACTTCGGTGATCAACAGAAAGGTTTAACAATCCACTCAGATCTACGGTGAAGGAATAAAGTAGGTAAGATAGACGGATCTGATAGAATCCATTGTGGGAAGATGCACATAAAAATATGGATCGGGATTGGGAGAAAATTGTAAAGCATGCATTAAATCAATGGTGGATAAGATCAATTGTTGTTATGTGATCCGCAGAGATAAGTGAAACACTTTTTTAAAAATCAAAGGGGCATTAGAAAATAAAGCTGTTGGTTAAATGACGAAGGAAATAAAATATGTGTGATGAAGGTCGGATAAATCTACAACAGCTAGGATGTCTGCTAAGGGAAAGTGCATGGTGAATAAATAGGGCATTGTGCAGTGAAGAAATAAAAAGTTAAAGTTAATCAATGATTAAGATCAATGGTTCAAGAGAGAAATGGATTAAATCTATGGTTAAAAGGAAATTTGATCTCGTAACATGCATGGGGATTAAAAGAATATTCCACCAATGGAAAATAAACCGCTTTCCTAGATTCCAAAACCACTATTTCAAGAATATTATAAAAGGGAAGAGCACGGGTTCAGAAATTATTTTTCATTTTGTACATTGGGAGAAGAAAGTATTTTTTGCATGGTTGAAGCCTGGTCAGAGAACTATCTTTCCATCCATCAAATTTCTAGGTAGGCCACATTTTCACCTGTCTACTATTATTTAAAAATGGATAGTGGAAGTGAAGTTGAGGCACATGCCTTAGAGTTTCAAAAAATAGATGAAGTTTTTGAAGATAAAGATGGAAGGATTTTTGACACAGTTTTGTCTTTAGGCCATGTTAACCAACTAAAAACCAAGCTAGAATCATTCAAAGACCATGGCACTGACCTACACAGTGTTTTCCAGACTCATTTCTACCATTTCTTTCTAGAATAAACCCTATTTTTTTCATATTTTATTGACAAGTGTGCATCAAATTACTCCTCGCATGAGAGGGTAATAATGGAATCTGCTAAAACCAAAATCCTATGCGCTATAAATTCCCTTGTCGTTCTTGATTCACTTGTCATCCCACCTTCATTTATCTAGAGCCAAGAAGATTTAATAGAAGAAGACATAACTCAATCATTTAGGCATGCAACCATTAAAGAAAAGAAACCATTTTTCTCCAATTTTTTTAGATCTGATGTATCCCTTGCTAACCAACCTTTTCCCCTGGATGTTAACCTGTTAAATGAAGAAACAAAGTTGGTTATTTCAATGTTGAGTCAATTTTTGGGTTTAGATACAGACAGGTTTATCCCTGAACTATTAATGAGTCTATTATTCAAAATTAGTATAAGCCAGTCCGAGTCTCAATCCCCTCAACCCCCTTGTCTTAAATTTGATAAATTTCCAGCTGAAAACATTCATTCTCAGCTAGTGAATTTCAACAATACCAGGCACTTCAAGTTTCAGTCATACCTGATTAGAATGTTCCTGTTTTTCAATGAAGAAAATTTGTAGCTCCTAGAGATCGTACTTACAACAGAGATTAGTAATGAAATTTTCAAGTATATGAACCTATTGATGTCATAGGCTTATAAAGTATTCCTTGAGAACAAGTTTCCCAAAGTGTTACCACAGATGTAGGAGGCTCTATAGTTTTCTCTAGACAGGAAAATAGGGGATTGGTTTCTGTTAGAATAACATTCCATCATCAGAGTGTATGGCTTTACTCATGAACCCTATATTTTTCCATCATTCTTGACCCCTAGAGTATTTTCCTTGGAGTTTATAAGACAAAAAATTATTGTGGAAAATGAACATTTCATCATTTTTAAAAATGCTTATAAGATTAAATTTCCATGGGTAGTTGGGCCTTTTATTATTAAGAACAAAGTTGCACTCCCTGTAGCTGAAAGTTTGTTAAAAGAGATGAATTTCAAGAAATATTTTGCAGTTAACTATGATCTACACCATGTCATTTCACAAAGAAGGTAGATGAACAAGAACAAGGTATTTGAGCACCAGTTAGTGGAGGGATTGGATGAAAGAGCCAATTGGATGGAATTCAAGCACAACTTAAATATGCATAGATTTTTCAAGGAAACCAATTGGATGTATTCAAATCAACAGAAATAATAGTTCATATTCCAAGAAAAATACAAATGGAAGGTAAGAGAACCCATTCAGATGCCATGGAGACAAAGGAAGAGGAAAATCCAGAAATAACTAAAATACAAAAGACTAAGTTTGAAGGACAACTGCTAGAAGTAATTGAGCCTGAAGTTGAGAAAAATAAACGAAAGGTCAAAGGATCAACTTTTGAAGTACAAGAATATGAATTTTCAGAGGTACTTGAAACATCAACTAATAAATTTAAACCCAGTATTGACTTGTATGATAAGTATAAGAATGATAGAGAGATCCCTTTGAAAGAATCCTCAAAGCTATATTCAGAAGTGAGAAATATATCAAGTAAAGAGGTCTCACTGGCAACTATTAAAGATCATACTAGGAGCACTTTTAATTTAGTTGTTTCCACTAAAAACAGAATAGCATAAATGAGGTTGAACCTAAAGGACGTCCTAGTTCTTGAAATAATTCATTTGCATAAGAAGACTGGGGAAATGATTTATAGTGATTTGATGAAATCTACCTTAAGGGTGTCCAAACTACAATCTACATAGGACAAAATAGAAAATCAATCGAGGTAGGAAAAGGTAGAGAACAAAGTGCACCAACAACAAATCAAGAATCTTCAAGGATATTTTTTGACCATTGATAATCAACCAGATAAAGGTGAGGTGACACAGAATATATTGGTTGAGAAAGAGAATACAATTAAATTGTTGAAAAAATAAGTTGAAGATCTATACAACACAGTTAATTCAAGCTTTAAAATTAACTGAATTAGAAAAGAAAAAAGAGCTACTAACCAAAGAACTGAGTGACAGTAAGGAAAATATATTTAAGCTTGCTGATGAAAAGAATGAATGGGAAAAGAGAAAGGTCTCTTAATTGCAAAGATTGATGTTTTAAATGAAAACCAGTTGGTTCTAGAAAATGAGAAAGAAGAGAAAAATAAAGAAGATGAGGTGAAAATAAGCCAGCCTACTACAGAAACAAATACATAATCCATTGTACATGCTATGTCCCAAGTAATTCTAAGAGACTTAGAGATTGTTGGATTAAAGAGTCAGAATAAAAATCTAGTTGATGCAGTCTTGAAGAAAGAAGAGGAAAGGAAAGCATTGGAGAGTAAGAATAAAGAGTTGTTAGATAAAATGAGAAATTAGTAAAGCAATTATTTGGACAATTTCCTATGCAAGGAGCTAGACATATCATTTCAGATATGATCATTGCTAAATCTTTTAAAATCAAGCCTTATTTAAATTGTATTCAAGAGAAAGAGATGGCAATAAATGTTGCTAGAAAAAATTGTACAACAATGAAAGAGTCCTTGAATAAAAAACCAGTAGACACAACTAAAGACATAATCAATTTCCCAAATACTCTGTCTAAAGAATATTTGAGGACAATGGGTATCAAGGACATGATTACAGTGATCACCTGGGCCAAGAAAGTACTAGGAAAACACCAACACATAGAAACTGTGTAGAAAAAGATTGACATAATGCAACATCAGGTGAATATTTTCAAATGCTCATTTGTGTCCCTTTTTCCAGAAAGGTTTGCCTTCATTTTGGGAAGAATATTGTAAAATTTTATCTCAAGAAGAATATCAATCTTTATTGGTCAAATGTAGATTGGATCACAAAAAAATTGAAGATATGAACCAAACTCTGTCAAAGAAAATTGTGATTGATAAATAGGCAATTGATTTTGAGATAATTAATACTTTTAGGACAATTTTTACCCAGATGATGCCTATTTCATATGTAGATCATGTGGAATTGAGAGTGTTGGCTAAACAAATGGTGAATCTAGAGCTTCCATCTATGGACCAGTGGAAAACAATAGATAAATTTGGTAGAACAAAGTCCAAGTTGCATCAATAAAGAGTTTATTTGTAAACTCATGAAATTTTGAAGACAAGTTTTATTTTGAATAATGAAATAGGTTTTTGAGTAGTTAGTCTATTAGGAGTCAAATGACAAGTGTAATAAGGAAGTTAATGTTTCCTATTTTTAGCATGTAAGTAGTTATCATCTCAAGGATCATTTTGATGTATTTAAGCAACATTTTTCAATGTATTGAGGGTTGGAACCCATGAGCAAGAACTGATTTTTGTAAGAGAGATTCAAAGATTAATAAAGATTTCAGATCCAAGAAGGTTTTCTACCAGATATTCCTATGTTATTAATTATATAGTATGTACTTTCTTTCCTTCATGTGAATGTGTTTCATGTTTACATTTCCATTATGTTATATTTAATGCTTGAATAAGTGCATATTAGGTTAGAATTCATAATCTTATGCTTTGATCCTTTAATTTCAAGCATTCAAAATTTTTTTCCACCAAAGTTAATATTGGATTCATTTTTATATGCCCATATAAATGGATTGTTTCTTATTATTCCTTATCACTAGAAAACCAACAATTTGACTGTAAAAGAGTAACTACCCCGCATCTGTTAATAACTCCACTACAAATCACTATCATTAATTGTTTTTCGTATTTGACTCCATGCCCAATGACCACCGGTTTCAGCCATTGTTACTATTAAATTTTATTTCTTTCAAAATATATGGCCTTTGTGTTTATCAATTGAGAGATCCCTCTCTGGCAGGAAATAATCATCTTTCCTCCAAAATATTGGTTTTGTGGTTATCTTGGGATTATCCTTTCACAACCGAGTGTAAATTATGAGTGATAACACTTACTGTCATATAGGTTCAATAGGTGCAAGTCTAAGTGCAATGTCTACATGCAACAAAAGGGAGGTTGCTTAATATTGATTGTATTGTATGTGGATGACTTTCTCATCACCAATGGTTCATCTACTGGATTGAGGAACATTAAGTCAGTTTTGAGCAAAGACTTCTCCATGACATATCTAGGGCTATTAATACATTTTATTGGCCTTGAATTAATTCAAAAAGATTCAAGGATCATGATTTCACAATCAAGATATGTAGCTGTCTTTCTCAAAATATTCCACATGACTGATTCACAATCAAGATACATAGTTGAAATTAAAATGGAAGAAGGTGTTTCTACACCCTTGGTTGATAGTACTCTATACATAAAGTTGATTGATATCTTACTATACTTGACACATTCTAGACCATACTTGTCTTATGTTTTTATTGTTGTGGAAAGGTTCATGCAAGAGACACATGAGATGCATTGGAAGGTAGAAAATAGAATCTTGCACTATGTGCAGGGTACTTGAGAGTTTTGGCTTCAATATTCTACTGGTGTTCAGTTAGATCTAGTTGGTTTTACTTACTAAGAATAGGTAGGAGACAGTATTGAAAGAAAATATACTTCTAGATTTTTGTTCATGTTGCGATCAAGACTAGTCTTTTGGTCAAGCAATTAGCAAGCGACTCATTCATTCTCTTCAGCTAAAGCAGAGTACAGGGGGTTGTAAATGGTTACATTAAAGTAGTTTGGTTACATGGGATTCTGACAAAGTTTGGCATTCCAACTTCTCCTATAGATTTTTTTTTGTGATAATCAAAGGGCAATTAAGATTCCATTGATATAGTACAAAAGAAACAAATCAAACACATAGAAGTCCACATGCCCTATACCAGGGAACAAGTGCACACCAAGACCATCACATTGCATTACTTCCCTACAGAGGAGAAGATTGCATAAATTTTCTCAAAGTCTTTCAATCAGAATAGATTTGTCTATCTCGGATATCTGCTTGGTGTGAAGGCTGATTGAGGTCCCTACTATTCATTTTTTATGAGGGGGTTTTCCCATGAGGTTTTCCCCATTTCCTTAATTTCACGAGTAATTATCTATTATTATTATTATTGTATGGGTGACCTTTGGTCTCAGTTTCCAGGTCTAAGTTTGTCCAATTTTGGATTAGGGGGGTGGTAGGATTATTTAATAATCCTAGTTTGTCCACCTTAGTTATTTTAGGAATTTCCTAGTTTAGGATAATGTTATAGAACCCCTAGTGCAATATAATTTTCCTAATTTAGGATAATGTTGTAGACCCCCTAGTGTTATGCAGATGTTATGTAGGGCCCACTATCCACTTGATGCACCCTCATGCATGAGTTTAAGAGCTCCAGAAACCAATCCCTAGATTTTAGGATCCCACTATGAGTTCTAGAAGTCCCACCTTTAGTTCACCCTCACCTGACTGGAGTTAAGATTCAATGGCCACCTTCAATTCACCTTCAGTTAGCTATTGTGCCTCTTTTGCATAATTTAAGGATAAAGGTGCCCATGCTTACCTACCAAGGTTAGTAATTGGTTGTTGATTGATTCAGTTTTCCGGAGTTGCACTGGTGATGTCTACAATGTATATTTTGCCTATGATAGTCATGTCTACAGTCAGGAATTTGAATCACTCATGGAGTATTCAATTTTCCTCTTTTGTACTATGTATTGTTTGTACACATATTAATGAATATTGTTCCCAAATATTGCTTCCAAATTGTTTTTTCTTCCATGTTTAATTTTGACAGTGCGTTTTTACCAACATTAACAATGTAATTCATCATTCTTTCTAATTCATTCACTATAAGGTATTATTTATCCTAATGATCTTGTGTGGCTCATAATTTGACATGACCCCATCATGTTGGTGGTGGACAAGTTCACTAAAGTTGCACACTTTAGTCCAATAAATAAAACTCATAAGACAACTAACAATATATACATTTATATGAAAGAGGTTGTCAGGATGCATGGAATTTTGAAAGCTATAATGTCAAACAAAGATGCAAAGTTTACTTCTAACTTTTGGAAAGGATTTAGCAAAAATCTGAACATGAGTAAAACATATCATCCTCAAATATATGGTCATGCAAAAAGTGTCAATCATTTTTAAGGATATGTTGAGAATGTACATGATGGATTGGACATCCAAGTGGGAGGATTATTTTCATTTGGTAGACTTTGCTTATAATAATGAATATCATACCTCTCTAAAGATGAGCTCTATTGAGGCATTGCATGAGAGTAAGTGTAATACTCCTATAAGCTAGGATAATCCAACATACATAATCATCACTGGACCTAAACTTATGAAGGTCATGGAAGTTCAGATGATTAAGATCAAGAAGACACTAAAAGTATCTCAATACGGAAAAAACGTTATCCAAATCATAATATAACTGACAAACATTTTAAAGTTCAAGATTATGTATTTTTGAAAGTTAGATGTAGGAAGAGTTCCTTGAACTTGGGGAATTATTTCAAGATATCTGCTAGATACTGTGGACCCTTTGATATATTAGAAAGGATAGGTACCATTGCATATGACATTACTTTTCCCTCTTGCATAAAACTGCATAATTTATTTCATGTATTCTTGTTGAAAAATTATATACCTAATGCTAATCATTTGATTGATTGGAATGTGATTCAGGTGGAACTCGAAGGGAATTTTCTAGTACAACCAATTTCCATATTATGCAAAAAAGTCAAATTTCTACCGAATCAAGAGATTAGGTAGGTAACGGTAAAATTGACCCATTACAATCCTAAAGATGCTACTTGGGATCTGGAAGACGCTATGAGGGAGGCATGCCCTCATCTTTTTTTTAAATTTTGTGTTGTTGCATGTATGCAATAAGTATGCATCGATGAAATTGCATTCTTTTAATGATGAGGGTGATATATAAATACCTCGAATGTTAAGCCTGAGGCATATGTTATTATTTATTTTTTTATTTTGGCACAAGGTGCTGGGACTATGGACTTAGACATTTTATTATTATTATTATTATTATTATTATTATTATTATTATTTAATAAATAAATTTCTCCATATGGACAACTAACTAGAATGAGGGGCCATGGATTCCACATGTGAGGGGGTTGGGGACTATGAGTTGTTTAACTCCCTAACATTACTTGTTGGACCCTATTTTTGATTATTTTGGTTTATGGGGGTACTGTTACACCCTCTTTGATATTTGGCGAGACCCTCTTAGCCAGTGCAACCTCCTTGAATATTCCAAGCCTCTTGTGATGCTCTGCATACTCCAATGTGCCCTCACTAGCTATTTTTAGCCTGCACTCCTTGAAAAATTGTAACCCCCCTCTTGTTTCACTTTTTTCTATTCCAGGAAAGGGAATTTCTAATTGTAACCTCTCTCATGAATTGAGTAACCCCTAATAAATTTGAGTTACCTCTCTTGGAATTTGAGTCACTTACTTAGGAATCTGCATGGTTATAGAAGGATTTGAATTGGCTTATTTCATGCTTCTTCCTAGATCTCGAGTCAAGGGGATTTCTCTCTTATTTTGGAAATGCATGCTATCAAGTAAGATATGCATTGTATTGCAGGAATATTGAAGGCCTTGTAATGAGGTTTGAAGACCCTGTAATGGGGACTGAAGATTGAACTATGCTTATAAAACATGAGTCCTTATCCCATTGTTTGTCTTTGTCCAATCTAAATCATAAATATTGGGTGAGGGTGGTGATATACTAAGGGATTATGTAGCAAGGGAAGTCAAAACTCACCAAGTAGTGTAGATGGAAGGCAAAGTTGATATGATGAAAGGTGTAGTTGCGGTATCCTTACAATGTTGAGAAGGGAGACACCATATATTTTGGTTCATATATTTATGAGAATTTATGGGTTGTTAGACCTATTCCATTGCATCTAGAACGTTGTTTTCAGTAGGAAATACTTTTTTTCAATGAATAAGGTTTTTGTTGAGATGAGTGAACTATACCTTTTGGTTTAAGAGTACCTTTCCTATGGGTCTATGGCCTCAACTCAGGAGTAACTTCCATGTTGAAATATGCATGAGCATGGCATGTTTATGGCTGGGTGGAACATTGTCATGTTGATGCTTGTTTCTTTTCATTAAGATGAGTATTTTTTTATATGTTTATTTACTGAGTTTTCTGATATATATGTGCTCATGGATCAATTTTTTTTTGGTTGTTTACATGGTTGTAGGTTTTATCCATGATATCTAATCTATTTATCATTTATATGGTTGTAGATGGTATCCTTCGTATATGGTTTTGTTTATGTTAATATGGATGTAGGTGACAGTTAATAGATCTAATATTTAACAATGTTAACAAGGTTGATTATGGAAGTTGTTGACACAATTTTGTCGACATGGGTTCACTCCATAGATCTGTCGACACCCATCGATGCAAGCTCCCTAAACATCGGACTGGATAGGTTTTATCCTATCCCACAACACCTATGAAGAAAATGCAGTATCACCCAAGATGTCTAAGGGAGGGATGTAGGAACCACCTTTCCGTAGAAGGAAGAGGAATTTCACACTATCACTTACTTTATCGCAACAATACTCAGAGATATAGCATTTGCGCATATAAATTATACTACTTATAATCATTTGCAATCCTTCTTGTGCAGATTTGGATTGACACAGACATAATTCATATCCATTTGACTTAGACATTAACAAAAATTGCTTTATCGAAGACATCAACATGTATTAATTCAATGATTCAAGAATCTTGATAAATTCATAGATTGCACCATCATTAAGTTCATATCCTTTTCACAAAATATAGATAAGAACAAAAATTTCATCATCAAAATCATCCCTATTCCAAAAACATCTCGTAAAAGATAAGCATTCTTGGGTGGAATAGCCTCAGACTAGAAAACACATTCATCAACAGATCGCATCCTTGATCAATGATAACAATTGTTATTCTAATGAATCTACTCCTAATTCTATTTATAGGCTTGAGCCGTTACAAAATGGTCCACATAGGCTGACTTCCTAACTACTTTTGACCCAAAACTTCTAACTAATTCAACCAAAACGACCACACTTGTTGGTATCTCCACTTGCATAGTTGACTCTTTCTTATGTCGCTGTATTCCTTGTCGATGGAAGAAGTGCACCTTATGCATCCTATCCCCTTGCCATCAGGCTCCCCAAAAAAACTTGTGGCTCATCCTCGAGCCACGTCAATTGGAAATTACTGGTGCATCCAACTTTGTCTTGAATTCCTTGTAGATAGTTTTTACTTCATTGACGACTGCTTGGAACTTTGTTTTGATTGTTGCGCACTTCTCAACTTATTGCTCTATTGGGTGTTCCTCGTTCATCTGCTGGACTGTGGTTAAGTCCTCCTTCGTCTTTGTGATCTCTTCCATCGCTCTAAGTGCCACTTCCTCGGCTGTGCCCTGTAGTTAATCTAACTGCATCGACCTCCTCTGATGTCTTGCTTGTGCCTTATTAACACATTGTTGCAACTCCTTAATGTCTATTGCCTTGGTTACCTATTCTAGTGGAGGCATTCCTTTGAGAGATCCCCGCAGAGCTGAGAATTACGCTTATGCTTCATTTAGTTGTACTTCTAGCTAGTGTATTTTCTCATCTTGCACCAAATTCCCCCAATAATTGCTGACCACATAGTTCTGTCAATAGGGGTTCACTCCACAGATCTGTAGACACCCATTGATGCAAGCTCCCAAAACATTGGCATGGATAGGTTTTCCCCTATCCAGTAACACCTGCGAAGCAGATGCAGTCTCACCTGAGATGTCTAAGGGAGGGCTGCAGGAACCATGTTTCCGAATAAGGAAGAGGACATTCACACTATCACTTAATTTATTGCAACATTACTCAAAGATCCATCATTTCCGCATATAACATCTACTACTTATCATCATTCACAAACCTTCTTACTTAGAATTCGATCGAAACAGACATAATTCATATCCATTTGAATTAGACATTAACACATAATTGATTTATTGAAGACATTGACATGTATTAATTCAATGATTCAAGCATGTAAATTCATAGATCGCACCATCATTAAGTTCACAGATTTCACAAACATATAGATAAGAACAAAATTTTCATCATCAACATCATCCATATTCAAAAAACATCTCGCAAAAGATAAGCATTCTTCGGCCGAATAGCCTTAGATCAAAAAACACATTCATCCACATATCAACCCAGTTACAATATGACAGATCGCATCTTTGATCAATGATAACAATCGATCTTCTAATGACTCAACTCCTAATTCTATTTATAGGCATGAGTTGTTACAAAATGGTCCACATAGGCCGGCTTCTTAACTACTTTTGACCCAAAACTTCTAACTAATTCAACCAAAAAGACCACACTTATCGATATCTTTGCTTACGATGTTGACTTTTTATTCTTTCAATGTCTTCCTTGTCGGTGGAGGAAGTGCACCTTGCGCATCCTATCCCCTTGACAACAACAACCTATAGACATGTTTATTTACCTTGTTTATGGTGGCTTGCATATCTAATTATATTAAAGTTTAAATGGTTGTAATAGATCCAATATTTCATTTTTGAAATCATGTAAATAGCTTGCTTATATCTGGTTTCATTTCATGCCAACATTTACCTTAGGGTATTGTGGAATGATCCGCATTTGCATTCATTCATTTCATTTTAAAAGGTGAATGATTTATTTTAGTGGCTTTTAGCATGATGGACTATACTTAGTTACCCTTATTCCATTCTGCATTACCTTGAGTCATCCTTCTCCTTGGGTTTCCAGGTGTCCTTGGACTTGGATTCAAGGGTTGGGGACATCACATAATCCTCCTTATGGAGTACATATTGAACTATAGTATATTAGAGGTTAGCGCATTAGAATGTTTCCCCTTTGAAAAGGAAAGTGAACTCTAGTGAATTCCTTCCGTAAAATTATAATTGTACAATGTTTCCCTCCCTTAGTAGTTTTATGATAAATAAAGTATTGATCATTTCTAAATATATTGTTTGTGATTCAATCTTAAAGGTTAGGGATCATAACTTAATCAATGTATTGAGTATTTTTTTTACAATGTGCAAATGATTGCATACTAGATGATACACACTTTAGTGCTATAGGGATTTCTTATCGACATATAAAAAATGGAGATCTAAATAGTAAATTTAATAATAAAACAATTATCTTCTATATGATTAGAAAGTTTTATATCTCAACTACTTATCGTTATATCCAATCCAAATATATATTGATAAAATTATATGCCCCTTATATGCACTCATATCATGGTATGTGCATCTAGAATCTCATGTCTAATACATTAAGCTTATTTAAAAACACAATATAAAGTAGAAGATTAAAGATTATGATGAAGCAAATATATATTGATAAAATTATATGCCCTTTATATGCACTCATATCATGGTATGTGCATCTAGAATCTCATGTCTAATACATTGAGCTTATTTAAAAACACAATATGAAGTAGAGGATTAAAGATTATGATGAAGTAGAGATAAAACATGTGTTATATGAAATTATGTTAAAACAACATAATCATACAACCCTTGTGAAAAATCACAAAGGTCATTTAAAATTTTAAATAAGTGCTTAGTTGTATGCTTATATATTGCATACCAAAATCAATATAGGAGGCAATTATGTGGATTAATTTGGCCAACTCGAAACATGATCCCTCACACGAAACCTTTTTTAACACCTCTCCTCTTCGTCTGTGTCCATGTCAACAACAACAACAACAACAAAAAACCATTGAAGGAGAGTGTTCGAGGAAGGAGATAAACAATATTTGATACTTACCTATTAATATCATAATTTCAATGCACCAAAAAAGCATTGCCCCTCCATATTGGATAAGCATGATCACACACACACTATATATTTCCTCACCACTTAATTCACAAATTAAATACATTTAGGAGGAATGCTTTGCTTCCCATTCAATCCTCAAAGATAGAAATCAACTTGCACTTTCATACAAAATTTATTACAACATATCATTTGGAGAGAAATTGATTTCGTAAAAGGGGTTTTACTCTAAAGATCATGAGGTAGAGGAATGCGCATTTCATTTACCAAGAAGAAACATATGTTGTTGTGTTCCAAAAGAATGTAGAGTTATGAAGTGATGTGTTGATCTATTAGAGAGGCATGTTTAGTTTGAGAGAGGCTTCTGTTGAGTCTTTTCAAAGACATATAAGACAAATTTATAAAGGAGTACAAAGAGAAACTTGAATCCATAAAGGAAATAAATAAATTACTGATGAATAAAAATGTGAGATTGGTCAAACCATAAGAATAAATTGCTTAAGAAAAAAATTCCAATTCTCAAAATCTTGAGCAAATGTTTGGAAGAAGAAAATTCATTATTGTTGTTGAAAATGTTAAGCCTACCTAGCTAGGATAAAGACCAACCATCACATTTACGATTAAAAGTCACATCATTATAAGAAGAAGAACCACCAATTACATAAAAAAACATTATAGCCAAATTACAACTTTGCATTGGGAACTAAGTTGTGTGACTATAAAAAAAATCATTATTATGTCATCGACATCACTTACAACACTTAGTCTCATCAATTTCATTAAAAAAAGTGTGAAATATATAGGTTTTCATTTTGAAAAGAATGAGAACCTTTGAATAAAGAATTAAGAAAAAACAAGCTCCACCATTTCTTGGAGACACTAAGAAAGAACGCCTGTCATGCTTATCTCATCACCAAATTATAAGCACTAGAAAATAAATTATGGTTATTTAAGGGTAATGCATACTATATATATTTTTCTTAAACAAAGATATTTTATTTTTAAAAGATAAATATATATAACTTACACCTCATAAATCCCCTCAATAAAATTGCATTATCTTGAAACATGCATAAACATTTGTCTTATAATAATTTATTAATAGAGCATTATCATATCTTGGAGAAAGAAGCATAGTAGCATACTTCAAGGGTATATTTTTCAATTTCATATCATTGAAATGTATGAATACCATATCCTTGTGATGGGATTCAAGGGTATATTTTTCAATTTCATATCACTGAAATGTATGAATACCATATCTTTATGACGGGATCAAAGTTAGAGTAAGACGTAGTCAGTGTCTATGGGTGTAACAAAGTTTGAAGATTAGTGTTGTCATAAGAAGTATACATTTTATGTAGTTCTTCACCGCAACTCTCATGACATGCACAAAATTTTGAGATAGTGACCATCTAATATTAAGAAGTTGGAAGGGAATAACATATCAAATCATGAAAGAAAAGGTTTATAATTTACCATCACTTAGTCGGCATCATCTTTTTCAATGGGAATGGAACTTATACTTAAGGCTAAACCAAAGAAGCATGGTAAGTAAATCATAGAGTATGGTAAGTAAATCATGGATGGAACCTTGGTGTGAACATCGAGCTCATTGAGGGTTATTATTCCTCAACCAAAGTCCAAATTCATTGGACCATCATTTTCAATTTGCAAGCAACTCAAGAATGAAATATCAATGCATAAGTTAGTGAGATCACAATGGATAAGGATTTCATAGCCATATATGTTCAAGAGAATGGGATAACATTCAATTTTGAATTAAACAATGAGTTTATAAAACCATATAGAGATTTCTTTGGTCATAATAAATTGATGAAATCGCTAGATAAAAAGAATTACCCATTAAGATTTTGGGGCAAAATGATAAGGTTTAGAGAGGAAAATGTTCAAATATGTCTTATGTAAACAGTATCATTTGACCTTATTAATGAAAACTATATATATATATATATAATTGATATGAAATTAAGCATCTAAATCATTTATAACTAACAATTAACCATTCTTTAAATATCAATGTACAAGCAATCATTTGTCACTTAGAGTTACATAGCATAAATGTAGATGGTTGACTTGGATATGGATATTAATGAGAAGAGAGAAATACACGATAGAAAGGATTCCTCCCTATGTGTAATATAGAGTCATAATGAAGTGGATGATCATGAACAACACTTGGGGTCATAATGAAGCGGATGATAACGACCAATGTGTTTTGGATAAGTTATTAAATTATTTTGATATTTTAAAAATAATATGTGAAATATTGCCTATGGTAAGAGGCAAATTTTGAAATCATAAATTTTTTAAAGTTTAATTTTTGTAAATAATTAACATAGAACTAAATCTTAATTTTTAATCTACCAAGTGTCGAAAGTGATAAAACTTTTTAAGGAGCAAACAATTCCTTAAATTTTGCACAATAAAAAGGGTTTCATCTCAAAAGATTTGATTTCTCTCTATACTTTATAGCTCCGAAGCTAAGATGGATCTATTTTGAGTTTTTTTAAATTAATTTTTTTGTAGTTTTGTAGTTTTGTAGTTTCTCATTTTTACTTAGGTCATTTTTAATTTAATTGATTTAATACATTTTCAAAAAATAGTTGTGAATCTTCACTTTACATTTATTTCCTACTAATTATTTTTTGAACCAACATGTGTTATAGATGTGACACATCTCATCCATATAGATTGAAAAAAAAGCCTCTAGACACAACATGTTACTATAGAACATATACATAGGCCTTAGAGGACAAATCTATATTTTGTACATAAAACTTGAAGATCTATAAACGGAACTTTGACAACAAGAATATAAAATAGCAATTCTAGTATTTAATATGAAAAAAAACACAATTACTTCTAAGAATCTATCACACAAGTTTTCATATGTTGAAAATAAAATATTTGTAAAAATAATGTAGGTTATATTTGAAAATAGTAAAAAGTCAATAACGATAAGTCAATAATAACATAACTATGAAATTTCTAGCAATGCAATAAATCATTATAAGTAAGACCACGTTGTAGCATTGGAAACAAATTTCATATAATGGATTATAATATTGTTAATTTATTAGGCATTAATTTACAAGTGTGAATTTAAGTAGGTAAATGATGAATTATTAAGTGCATCAATTATGTAACTATTTGAACATTAGTTTTAGATGGCTAAGTGTGTTCATGAATAACATTTTTTTAATTTATGTTTGATTTGCTTTCTTATTATGGCTTGTCTTAAAGTATTCAATGCATTTTTGTTGAATTATTATTTGAGAAGTTTAATTATCATTATATTTGTTTTCTTTTAATTATTTAAATGAAACAACTATTTTAATATATTTTATGAGTGGTTAATTTTCGCTAGCTTATTTGGTTAAGGTGTGGGTGTTAGCGAAGCGACCTAGGTTCAATTCCCCTTAGGGGTGAGCCAGTTGGGAGGAGACATAGAAAAATCCAGCCATATTAAGGGTTGGTGTGGCCTAGGCCAGTTGTGATCCTTGGGCGATTTTGGCGGCTTAGATGCCCCTCGGTTGTGATTCTTAATCAATGGTTCATTGCTACCAACCTTGAGTGACAGGTAATCAAACAAAAAAAAAGATGAGTGCATGAACTTGGTGGACCTTTTAGATGAAACTTGATTTTTAGAAAATTGATCATGTTTATGTCATAACTTTTTCTTTTCTCAACAATTTCATAAAATATTATATGTCGCACTACTGGACAATGACCTCTACATGGTATAAAAATTCAAATCCATCATCATTACATTAAGACCTTTAAAACCTGCACTAACACTGGTGTACTAATTTCGAGATATTCTCACTTAGATAATATAAAAAAATATTTAAAAGTACCAATTTTATTTTGGAAAAATAATGTCACATTAATACTATTCGCTATCTATATATTTGTCAATTTTTGTGCATTGATTCCATCATTTAGGTATTCAAAGGTTGCACTAATATGGACATATTCATTATCCTTTGCTAAAAGAATAAAATGTTGTTAGAAAAAAACAAATTTAGTTGTGTCCATTTTCAATAAATAAAATTTACATATTTAGAAAGATGATTCAATTCCCTATGTTTCATATTTTTTATTCGAAGCAAGATTCATTGAGTAGGTATGTCAAACTACCCATGTAAGATAAATATGTAAGATAAAAGATGTTTGATTTTTTGTGTTGCATTTAACTAAAAAAAATACTATCATTAGCTTGCACTCATTTTCCATATAATTAATTAATTTAAATAATAATTATTAAATGTACTTAATATTTTTCTTTTAAATATACTCAGTTAAAAAATATAAAATATACTTAATATAAAATATAAATATAAATTCATTCACTTATTTCACAACTAATTAGTTAATTTAAAATTAAATAACATGATATTTTTAAATAAGTTTATAAAAAAATTTAATATTAAATTATAAATCAATAAAAAACAAAAATGAGTATTAAAAATCTTGCAACATAAAATTTAATTCACTTTTTTTAAAACATACATAAATGCTCTATAAAATTTAATTTTTTTTTAAACACACATAAATGCTTAATATTGGAATGTTTATGTTTATTTGAAATATTTTATATATTAAATAAATATATAATTATTAAAAATATCATAAACTTTGGTAATTAAATTTTATTTACAAATCATTATATACTAGTGTTGGCTTGATTCTTTTATTATTATTATTATGACAATATTATTTTAAACTCAATTATTTATGACTTTTTTAAAACATACATGAATGATGAATATTATGATATTGAAGTTTATTTGAAATATTATTATTGTAATACATCTATAGCCCAACATAAGAGAAATGTGTAACTCCTTTGAGTTGACATGTGTCATTTATAAATAAAATATTATTAAAAATAACATGTGAGCTTAAATTAAATTTAAATTATTTATAATTGCATATATATAAAATAACATAAATTAGATAAACTAAAACCATAAACATTGGATTACACATTTACTCAACATTTCCACTCTAAAAAATTATTTGCATTTTGAGAGATTTAGATCCCCTTTTAGATGGATCTATGATGATATTAAAGAAATATAAAAAATAGACTTTATTAAAAATATCTTTTTTTCACACCATAATATATGGTTAAACTTCATCTACAAATCATTATATAATAGCATTGTCTTGATAAAAATGATAAGATAGATTTACTTAAATCATATACACTTTATTTTTTACATAATGGGTGGAACTTTGGGCTTGAGGAGCCTTTTACTATGTAGGAAATTGATATACCCCATAAAATAGTTGTGGTTTAGTTTGGGGAACCATCCAACATCTAGCTCTCTTACATAATATAAAAAAAAAAGTACCACTCCTCCAAATCCAGTCCCCATTCCAATCCCTAATGCTATCAATGACATCTTTCCATCCACCCGATTCAACCATCCTATTTGAACATTATTCCTTGTAGTGTTAGTATTGTCTTCTCTCTTTTTTATTTATTTTTCAATGCATGTATCTAAAGCACACCCCAACAAACACTTATTTCTTTGAAATGATGTTACATTGAAAGTAGAAAATTGTGTCCCTGTTGGGATTTTTCCACAAAGACTATTTGATGAAACATTTAGAACACCCAACCAATGCAAATTAGAGAGTTCTTCTGGTATTGGTCCACTTAGATTATTTATCGACAAGTCCAATTGCTCCAATGTAGATATCCAACCAATAGATGCAGGGATTATCCCTTTCAATTGGTTCCTCGATAAATTCAACAATCTTAAGCTACTCATTCTTCCTATGGTAGCAGGGATTTCTCCAATAAAATTATTGCTAGATAAATCAAATATGGTGTTTGTAGACAACTCATATGAGAGACTAGTCTCCCTTCCTTTGATGCCAATTGTGATTTCTTCATTGATGCTTGACTGATTTTTTGGTGAAGATACATTGATTGCAAATCCAGAAAGTTTCTAAGATGATATGGTATTCTTCCATTAAATTTATTGTTGGATAAATCCAACATATACAATTTGCTGAGATTTGTGATGAATTGAGGAATAGGACCATGCAAATTATTATGACTCACATCTAAAATTCTCAAATCCTGCAAATATGAAAAGAGTGAAAGAAGCTCTCCTGTCAATTTATTTTTACTTACAGGTTTAAGTTTGATAGAATTGGCCAAAAATGTTGAAAAAGTTCCTGAAAATTTATTTGAATGAGCAGAAAAAATAGTCATAAAAGTGCAATTGTCAATACTCTCAGGAATAGTTCCCTCTAAGTTGTTTTCTGATATATCCAATGTCTTTAGGGAAAACAAACCACTAATAGTATTAGTAATTTTCCCAGTTAAATTGTTTGAATTCAAATCTAAATAACGAAAGGAATGAAGTTTTCCTATAGCATCAGGAATGTTACCAGTAAATCTATTTGAATCAAGATAGAGGACGAACAACTGATTTAAATCAGCAATGGCTTCAAGAATGTTACCAGTAAACCTATTTCCATCCAGAAATAGGTGGGTCAGTTGACTTAAATTAGCAATGGATAGTGGTATGCTACCTGTGAAATTATTTGAACCAAGATCTAGGATACTTAACTGATTCAAATGGGCTATATCTTTAAGGATGTCACCTGTGAGATTATTATCATAAAGAGTTAGGTAATTCAAATTGGTCTAATTGGCAATAACTCGAGGTATGCTCCCTGTCAAGCTATTCGAGGCGAGGACAAGTTCTTCCAGCCCTTTAAGGTGTCCTACCTCAGCTGGAATTCTTCGTGTAAAGCTATTCGAGGTAAGGTCAATTGTTGCCAGCACTTTAAGGTGACCAACCTCAGGTGGAATTCTTCCTGTCAGCTTATTATCCCAAAGATTCAAACTGCGCAACAATGAGAGGTTGCCAAGAGAGGCTGAAATGGTACCTTTGAATGCTGATCCTCCAAGGTCTATCGCTACCACGCTTCTAGAGTGTTTTGTGCAACTAATACCATCCCACAAGCACATGTTCTCGGAGTTCTTGGCAGTCCAGTTAGAGAGCCTTCCAAATGGATCGGATTTGATGTGGTTTCTGAACGACAAAAGCGCTTCCACGTCCCTTTGATGATGCTTGTCAGCTGCAGATGCTGCGGCTACAGAAGCTGCCACCACTATCAAAGAGCAAAGCATCATCCGACCACCACCTTCCATTTCTTCCTCTCCGGCTTCAACGTGCTCCAAAGCGACTGTGTTCAGTTGTTTCCTATGTGCGTATATATATAATCACAGCAGCTCTTAACATAAAGTAGTGGGTAAATGCCCGATCAATATGATAAATTGAAGGAAAATGCAAAAAGGCAAATCGGCGTATTGAGCAGGGCAGAAAGATAGATAAAGTTGGGAAGTCTTCGTTATCGCCACTATGGCCAACTTGTTCAATTTTTTGTTTTTTTGTAATTGTCTTCGGTCCATTCAAATCAAAACTTCTTGCCTTCTAGACTCAGAATCTTTTTTTTAATAATGGCCTTCGATTTCCTTCTTTCAGTGCATGACAGCTCCTTTCTCTCTTCAATTCTTAGCGTTTGAATGAAGCTGGGGTCTAAGAATACTATGATTTTGTCTTTTTCTTATCTCATTGCCCACTTAAGTCCAATAAATGCGCTCATTTTTCTCCTATGAAACACTGTAATCGTGTTACAATTTCATTGTTGGGCATTGCTTTTTCTTAATAAACCAATTAATTTAAATTATAACACTAGTAATTGCCCCAAGAAGGTGCAATAATACATGGATAGGATAGGTTGTGGTTGGAGGGTAAGAAATGATGAAAAGGAGAACTAAAATCGAGATGTTGTAGATATGGCATTGTATCTTGACTAAACCATGAACAAGTTTTGCAAGGAAGGGAAATGAATGGGAAATTGCAACATACAAATGAGAGAAATTGTTTCCCTCATAGTGCAAGGAGGTTGCAACCTTCAACCTCATTGACTTTAGTTTTATAAACAAAGGAGTGATGGCTTCATTTAGTTTTTACAATAAACAACGCACCAAAAGAGAAAATTGTGAACCTAAGAGGCACACAAACTCTCCCATCCATAAAAAGAGACAAATTAATATTTTGGATGTGCAATCTAACAATTTAATGGGCAATGAATTCTTCACTTTGGGGAAAAGCAATCTCTCGACCTCGACAATTTGTTAGCATGACTATTAAGCTCAACATTGACCTTTTACAGTTGTTTCTTGTTTCCTTGGTTCATCACTATCTCACCCTATAGCTTTTCAATTACCCAAAAGCTTACTTATTCATCTGTTGGTTATAGGTGGACTCTTTATGTGGAAAACACCTATTGTGGGCAAGCTCTTATTTCTTGTCAATTGTTTAGGAAGCATGTGTGTTATACACCTAAATGGCACCTCTCCGTCCGAGTGCTGATATCCCTCATGTTGGCACACAAAAGGACACTTATGGATAGAGGTTTGCCATAAACTATAGCTTGGCTTATCATGAAGTACATTCTTCCTTTACGGGTGTGTGCAAGAAGTTGATGGACCTTTTGGATGCAATGGTAGAATGAAGTCAATCACGCTTGATCCATAAAATAGAAATCATCCCAAGCAATCCCGACCCTGCCAAGCCTAATCCCAAGGCTGCCAACATGCATGCCAATTAGGATAGTAGACAAAAACGCGCGCGCGTTTTGCTTCACTAAAACGCGCACGCGTTTTGCTTCACTAAAACGCGCACGCGTTTTGCTTCACTAAAACGCGTGCGCGATCTGCAAATCATAAAAAAAAAATTAAATACACAGTGCCGCCCATTTTCACAATCAAGAAAGTGAATTCAAATATTATTATTTTGTTTACTAAATTTTTTTTTATATTACATAA